>CANXYC011004363.1:0-15489 GCA_948193065.1 Aleurites moluccanus | reverse complement strand
GATAAATTGATATTATATCTGATAATGTCTTTCATACTAATATATATACATGGTGAATTAGTAATGCATCTCATGTTTATAAATCCACTGAGTATTTTGTACTCACCCCACCATGTTGAACCATTTTAGGGAAAGGAGAGTGAGAAGCAGATATCCCGGCTACTTGTATATTCCCAGTCGTGGAGCAAATGTATAGTCCTTCCCTAGAGTAGTATAGATTACTCCATGATATTAGCTATGTATAGAAATATTTTGAGTATGTCTTGTGGATATGTAAATGTATAATTATATGTTGTGATGTGTTTGAACATTTTGATATGAGTATAAATGTATGTCTATATATTCATATTTTAACAGGGGTGCAGCTGATATGGTAAGCTTGAATAACCGTGGCATATAGATAAATGAGATTACAGGGAATTGCTGTATGATTATGATGTGAATTGTGTTTGGAGGTTGAAAAGGGATTTGATATTGATATTGGAAGTGTTTTGTTGTGTTTTCTATTTGGGCAATGATAATATTACAGGGGAGACTCTGTCCGATTTTCTGTAAATTTAAAGTGTTTTTGAAAAAAAAAATATATGTCATAAAATGATTAAATAAAATGAAGCATGTAATTTGGGTTCTTCGTGGTACTGGTGTAAATTATTCCCATGCCCTAGGATCGTCATAGCCCTATAGAGTGGGTTGTGACAGTTTGAGCCAAAGGTATAAACATGAAAAATGTTCCTTTGTGTGTTGTGTTGTTGATTATAAAATTTCAGGAATTTTGGATAAGTATAACTCAGTGGAGAGTGGAATTTATCAGGTCTGTTGGGATGGATTTTGGGGCAGTAAGTCTGGGTGACTTTTGGAGAGTCACCATGGTCTATGTAGTTTCCTTTATGATTTAAATTTTGATATGTTGGGCCTCCGTATATCTATTTTATGTGGCAAAAAGAATCAAGAAGTTTGGATATTTGTAGCTCATTTGTGAGTTGGTTAAGTGTAAGTTGTCCAAGGAAGGTTTCAACTTAGCAAAGATTTGGTGTTGCAAGCCGGCAATGCGAGCTAGCAAAGTGGCGAAGAGAAATTGTCGAGGTGGAAATTGGTGAAGAGACATATGCGAGGTGGCATATGCAAAGAAGGCATTATGCGAAGAGGCATTATGCGAAGAAGGCATTATGCGAAGAGGTATTATGCGAAGAGGTATTATGCGAAAAGGCACTATGTGAAGAAGGCATTTTGCGAAGAGGCATTATGCGAAGAAGGCATTATGCGAAGAGGTATTATACGAAGAGGCATTATACGAAGAAGGCATTATGCAAAGAGGGAAAGTGCGAAGTGGCAGTTCACGAGCAGAGTTTGGCGAAGAGGGAAAGTGCGAAGTGGCATTTCGCGAGCAGAGTTTGGCAAAGAGGGAAAGTGTGAAGTGGCAATTCGCAAGTAGAGTTTGGTGAAGAGGGAATGTGCGAAGAGGAAGAGTTCGCGAGGAGAGTTTGGCGAGGCAGCATATGCGAGGTGGCATTTGCGAGTTGGATATGCGAAGTGGGATTCGCGAAGTGGCTTATGCGAAGTGGCATTGCCGAAGCAGAAGTGCGAGCTGGGAATGGCGAGCTGGCTTATGCGAGGTAGCATTGCCGAGACGGGTTGGCGAGGCTAGCTGGCGAGCGGGATTTTGGGCAGTGGCCTATTTAACCCAATGGCTAGTAGCGATTTTTCTGTATGATTTTATTTCTTCTTTCTTCGGTCTTTTCTCACATCAGTTCCATTTCTTGTCTAAGGCATTAATATTCAAAATTAATGCATTAAATCTTTAGATTAGCATATTTAAGGCAGTAATCATCAATTTCAAGTAGATTATTCTAGGAATCTCAGTTTTGAAGAAATAAGGTAAATTTTCTTCAAATGTCATTTTCTTTTAGATTAATAGATTCTGATGGTTAGAATAGTTAATTATGGGTGTATAGAATTTATTGCAAGTATTTTAAGGTTATACATTGTAATTAATGTTGGAGGAATTAGAATTTATGGACTGTCATAAATAGTAGCATGAACAGTAAATCCGAATTAAATGCAGATTTTTCTTTAGAAGATGAATTAAATTAATGTTAGGAATTAAGAATAGAAACTCTAAGATGGTTAAAGGTTAAGAAATCATAGTAAGTATTATTGATTAAGAAAAACCCTAATTTTGAATATTTGGTGAAATTTCTTAGGAGAAGAAAATTAAAGAAATTGAGGAGATTGTTGTGGAGCAAATTGTTAAAAGAAATTCAAGAGTAATTTGTGTTGAGGTAAGTATGAACATTGCATTTGTTTATTATTTCTTTGAGATGATATGACTGAATATTCATAATGCTAAACCATACGATTCTTGTATACTTGATATTATATTATTGAACTATTAATTGAAAATTTTATGATATTCTAAAACCAAAATTTACCAATTGTTCATGAGAATACTATGTTTGTGTATATATATATATATATATATATATATATATATATAATGAAAGTGACTTGGTCAATCTTTTTGGATCAAGTTCACATGATTTCTACTTGTTAAAATTGATTGAAATTATGATATATGTTGATGGTCTTGTAACCAATATATTTCTTGTGAGATTGAAACCTTATGACCCTGTGGATAGAACACTTTTCCCAATGAGAGTAAATTCATTGGTCCATCGTGCACTTTGAGAACCTAGTTGGTAGGGTTCTGTATCAGTGTTCCACCTAGAGGGGACCATGAGCTCTAGGCGTATGCCTGGCCAAGCATGCGTTTGCGATAAGGTAGCAAGGACTACCGATGTGCTCTGTTGTGATAGGTAGCATGGCTACTGATGCACTCTGTAGTTCTACCATGTTATTTGATAGTGCTATTCGATTGTGAGCACTTCTGTTTGTTGTAAGCCTAACCATATGATGATTCTTACCCATGTTCTCGGAATTGATATTTCCTTTGGATTAACATATACATGTATGTATATTTCTTTCATATTACATGTTCATATCTTATTGAGTTGAAGGCTCACTCCTCTTCTATGGATTTCAGGTAATAGTGTAGCTCGTGAGGGAGCTAATAGAGAAGATCAAGCTTCTTGACTCATTCTCCCAATAAGCCTTCATTGTAATAATTTTTGAGATATTTTTGTATAATCATTGTATGCTATTATGGTTTAATATGTATTGGGAGTATACTCTAGAGCTCCGTAGTTAGTCATTGGGGATGATAATATTTGATGTATAATTTATTATTTTTTTGGGTTACCCTTGTTCCACAGTGATGTGGGATACATCCTTTGTTCAGTAAGGAATAAGAGGAAATTATGAAATGATATAGTAAAGAAATGATTATAGATCGTATACTGTTAAGAATTGATATGAGAATTATGAAATAGCGTAAATGATAAGAAGACTATAGAATTTGGCACATTAGTCTAAGTAAAATGATAAGCGATATAGAGAGATTATTTACAAAAATGATTAAAGACTATTTGAGGTACATATATTGATGATTGTATTATTGAATAAGAAAATTTGAGGACGAATTTTATTTAAGAGGGTAGAGTGTAATACCCCAACAAACAGAACAATGGATAGTATTGCAAGCTTAGGAAGTATAATTATTGTGAAAGGATAGTTACAGAATTAAAGTTATAGTGCTTAGAAAATAATATGAGTGTATATAAGGGTATAATTAACTAATTATTAAAGTTCAGATATAAGTAAATAAATATTAAGTTATTGAAATTTAGGGAATATGTTCATAAGAAATGTGTTAATGGTCGAAATGATAAAGTACAAAAATAAAAGATTAATGCAATGATGTTGATAAGATTATTGAAAATATAAAGGTATAGTATATTAAAAGTCTAAATACTATATTATCAGATGTTTATAGATTATAGATCATATACTGATAAGAAATGAGATGAGAATTATGAAATAGCGTAAATGATAAGAAGACTATGGAATTTGGCACATTAGTCTAAGTAAAATGATAAGCGATATAGAGAGATTATTTACAAAATTGATTAGAGACTATTTGAGGTACATATATCGATGATTGTATTATTGAATAAGAAAATTCGAGAACAAATTTTATTTAAGGGGGGGTAGAGTATAATACCCCAACAGATAGAACAATGGATAGTGAAAAAGTACAGAAGACAATATGGATCTATTGGATTATAAGAACGGATATAGTATTAATTAAAGTATAAATAGGCTCAATCGATTATTGAAATATATAGACAATGGTAGATTGTAATCCTCAGTAATTTTTTAGTCTCAATCGGGCCACTTTTGAGATATCGTCCTAAAAAATAGTGGTGTTAATTACACTGCTGGGGAAATAGCAGTATGACTAATTTAAGAATTTATGACCTAGACCTGGGCGGATTAAGTTAATTAATTTTATGTGAAATTATGGTGAAAAGAAAGAGTTGAAAAATATTTTAGAATACTGAAAATAAGAGTAATGACACAATTATAATTTATGGCGATTTTGGGGGCAATTTTGAAAATTCATTATCTATGATTTATAATTGACCCAAAACTATTTTTAAATGATAGAAAAACCCGAAATAAGGTATTTTACTCTCCACACCTGAGGTTGAATATAAACGGAGTAGACAGAATAAATTACCGTAAATTTTGGGGTCAAAATGCAATTAAGAAATTTTTTGGACCAAAGTGTAAATACTTAAAATTGTGGAACCCACCATTTACACCAAAAATCTAAAAATGGAGCATATGGTGGCTGGCCATGATGTGGATGAAGTAAAGTTTTTATTTTATTTATTATTTGTAAGACTTTAGTTAACAATCCATGGAATTTGGACAAATGGCCAAATCTAAAATTTTCTATTTTATTAGCCTTGGAGTATATAAAAGCTGAAGAGGTCTATTTATTTTTTTACTTCTTCATGGTTGAACCATTCAGCCAAATATATCAAAGAGAAATATTTTTCAATTCTTTATAGAAATCAACCAAAGATAGCTAGGAAAATTGATGGAAATAAGATGAGCAATGGATGAAAGAAGTGAAGAAAATGATATTCAAGCAATTGGTGGAGGAAAAGAGGATGAAATTCACTTGTTCAACTTAAGTTATGATTCTTAGGCTTTACTTTTAAATTTAATTTAGGAGTTCTATGGTTTGATTTGGTAAATATTTGGGTTAATTGAGCTAAAAGTGTAAGGAAAGGATTAGGGTTTAAAGGGAATTCTGAATTAGTGTTAAGGCAGTAATTTATAGGCAGTATTCTGAATTCTAAATGTATGAATTAGAGGTTGATCAAAATATAAAAGTTATAAATAAATATGTTAGTTTGATGTCTATAAAAGAAATTTGTAAAATTTGAAGTGAGGAAAGAGTTATTGAATAAAAACTATGCCTGGACAGAATTAGGTTTTTTGGAATTTTGCTATTGTGTTTTTATTGTACAGAATTATAAATACAGAATTAGAAGAAGTGTTGAACATTAAATGTATTTATTTATGTCTTATCTATAAGATGTAAAAGGGTTTAGCAATTGGGTTTGTGATTTATGAGATATTAGGTCATGAGTGTAATATGTCCGGATTGACTGATAAACAGAACATAGGCTACTGAGTTTTATTGATATGAGGACTTTAAAGTATGAATTAGAGAAAGTGTTAAACATGAAAGATATTAATTTATATGTTATCTAAATGACTGTAAAATGTTTATAATTGGATGAGCACGAAATTAATTATAGACATGGAAACAAGGTCTGTTTGGATAGAGATTTCAAGGCAGTAGCTTAACTTTGAAAATTCACTAATAATTATGTAGTGAACTAAATAATGTGAATTTTGGATATGCTATAAGATTATATGTCCATTTTAAATAAAAATAATAATTATAGTAATTAGTTAAGTATAGATTGAGATATAGATAAAAAAAAGTATAGACTGCTAGAATAGGATTATAGGCAGAGGGCAGCAAGGTTGGTTGTAAGGCTAAGTTTAAATTAACACCATAAATTGTGTAGTGTAACACCCTCAAATTTCATTTATATAACCTTTAATATATGTTTTTAAGAATAAATAAAGTTAGTTTAGACATTAGAGCATCATACTTGTGCGATTTGAGAAATCGCTAAAAATCGACCCGGTGGATAGGTAAGCACATCGACGTTTTGATTAACGAACGAGTTCGGAATTTTAAAATTTTAATATCACCATTAGACTCATAGGATGGATAAATATAAGAAATATTATTTCAGAATTGAAATGGGATAAAAAGATAAATAGTTAAAAGTTCCGGGTTTAAAATGCGAATACGAGAAGTGTAGGGGGGAAAATCGAATTAACTGAAAATTAATTCATATGAATTTTATCTAATTCTTCATAAAATTGAAAACTCTCCTCCTTCCACCATTAAAGGATACCAAGTCTCCTCTTCTCCAAAACTCCACCAATTTCATCAAAACTTCAAGTAAAATCAATAGAAAACTCGATTAAACTTTCGATTAAGCTAGTTTCCATCGAAAATTCCAAGAAATTCAAGCTAGAAATTGAAGAACCATTCAACCTAAATTTTGGCAACACCTTGAATTCAGGTGAGGATGATGTTTTCTTCATTATTTTGAGTCATTTAAGCTATATAAGTGATTACAAACATGATTAGATCGATAAATTTCAAGATTGGATCGAAATTGGTGAAAACCTAAAACTAGGTTTATGTTTGAAATGAATTTTTTGTATAGGTTTTCATAATTCTAATTAATGTTTAAATATATTAGTTAGCATCCATTTAAGGATAAATATATGGTAAAATTGATTGTAGAATCAAAGAAAATCGAAGAACACTGTTTTTGCCTGTTATAGGCAAATAAGTGTTTTATCGCGTAAATGATCAAACCGTCAGTTCTGGTGAGTTATATGTATATTATTATGTATGTTTAAACCTTTCTTTGATCAATTTGAATCCATTTAAATTCCTGCAACTTTTTGGCCAAAGTGTTTCATTTGAGTTTTCTTTGAATTTTCCTTGAATTCAAGCTCCGATTGTGTTGTTTATTGATGTATATAAGCCTTGTTTGATAATGCCTTTGTGTTTGTTGCCATTAGGGATTGAATTGTGAACTTTGGATTTTGATCAATATTTCCCAAAACTATATTTATTTGGTCCTAAAGTGGTGCACACCAAGTGCTCAAATGACTTTTGTTAATTTCCTTAAGAATCCAATTGTTACCAAATTTGTTAAAATTGATGACTTTCTTGGTCACCAGTGTAAATGTATCTTCTTGACATATTTTGAACTTGTATCCTAAATGACTTTTGTTGCATTTTTCCTATAATAATATTTCTTTGTTAAGGATAATGATTTTATATGTGTTTACTTACCTAAACAGTTTAAATGAGCTAAAGTTACAGAAATTGAGCCTTGCTGATTTTCTTGCCTATTTGATATCTTATTTGCTATCTTTAATATATTCTAATATTTGTATAATAGAGCTATCTTACTGATGGGGTAGTGGGTAAATACCATCAACATTGTGCACAATGAAATTCTAGTGATACCCTAGCTGGGAAGGGTTATGGTCCTGGTCATAGGGTCTGATCCACCTTATGCTATTTACATGTTATATTGACAATGATATGCATTTCATGGCCCATTATCTGTTATATATACATGGTTTTTATTTCTTCCAGTGCCTATACATCTATATTTGATGTCTATAAACTATTTCCCTTGATCTGGTCCTTTAGTGTGCTAACCATGAGCCAATTGTTAACACTATTCATTTGTTGTTTCCTACCTAGCTTAATGTGTGATAATATATATATTGACTCACTTAATGTGAAAATACTCACCCTTTTAGTGGTTTTATCTTTCCAGATCAAAAGTAGAGCTGGTCCAAGATTTCTTCATCAATGGATCCAACAATGTTATAATAATGTAAATATTGAGCTTGTACATATTCCTTGTATATATTTTAGATGCTCCATGGATATATAAATTATTGGGATGACTATGGTCTATAATATTATTAGTTACTAATATATGATGTAAATGAGATTTGTTGAGATCAGATATGATCACAGATGATGACAGATAGACTGATTATATAGATATAGATATGTTATAGCAGGTGATATTTATAGGTTAAAGAAGGGTTCTACGTGTGTCGGTAGCCTTATATTGTTACTACATCCTAAGACTTTCATGTTCCAAAATTGGGACATGACATGTAGTAATGGGAATAAGGTAAAGGTTAATATGTCTAGTTTAAGTAGGAATAAGAACTGAAAAAATTGGATAAATGTAGAAAAAGATGTAGGTAATGGAACATAGGCTGCTAGTATGGAATGATTCACAGAAAAACCTTAGTAATTTGGAAATTCTTAAGAATTTTTTTTAATATAAGTATAAGAAATATAATTTTATGTTAAATAGTATCTAAATGGAAATTAATTGACTATATAGAGTCAAAAATGAATGAAAGACGGTGATGAGTACCATGAGCATGTGAGTAATGAACCAAGGAAATGGAATTGGAAATTAAAAGAATAAGTAAAGTGCAATAGGAAGTGTTCAGTGAGGTGAGTAATGTACATATATCAATGCTTTGTCTTACTCCATTGAAATTATTGAATCCTTCTACTTTAGACTTTTATTCCATTCTAAATTGGCTTTGCTAAAATTTGATTATATCTATATATATATATATATGAATTACATGAACTTCCCTAATTATCTTCACTATTTGAATATCTCTTTCATTGACTCTTGATTATTGATATAGTATCTTAAATGTGATTATTTGTTATATGTCTACTCTGTGTGAATCTCATTGATACAATGATATGATTATGATAGAAAGGCCTACCGATGGGGTAGGGTTTACTACATTGGCATTGTGCACAATGAGTATTCTATGTGGATCCTAAATAGGAGGGGGTAAAGTCCTGGCCATAAGGTCTGATCAACCTTATGCTCAAATTGATTAATTGTTATCGAGATATGTAGTTTTTCTATGTGGATTATATGGACCCAAAATTTTTCGTCATACTTTTTACTATTATTATTGACTCATTGATTCATTGAGCAATGATCTATGTGTTCCATATTTCTTTATTGGCATCATCTCTATCTATTTATTGTTAAACAATATTCTCAAATATATCATGTTAGCCTTCTTTATTATTAAAAAAATTGACCTTATAAGCATGATATATATATTTTACTCACTGAGTTATACTTACCCTATAGTGATTTATAATTTTTATAGAGATTAGATAGAGAAGACTAATTTTAAATCACTTTCTTTTCCGGTTTAGAACGTCAAGTACATTGAGATAAAATTTTATTCACTAAAAGTCGTAACTGTCAACTGTTAGAGTTTCATGGTATTGTGTGTAATTTTTTGAAGGACCCAATTTTGAGTTGGAAATAATGTTAAAATTACAAAGGAAACTATGACAAAATTTTTGAAAAATTTACACGTAAATAATGAAATTTGAATATTAAATAATAACTTAAAAATGAATAATTGATATATGAATTATTAATAAGTTTTATGGGTCTCTGGTGATGTTAAGTCTACCTACATTATAGGATCATCGCATTCTAAAGATGAGATGTGACATATATGAAAGCCATAGCCTCAACAATTCATATCTCTAAACATCCCAGGCCAGAGTTAGCAGCCACATATAATTGGTATCTGAAAGCCATAGCCTCTACAATCAAAACAAAGCAAGACATACTGAGAGTTTTTGAGCCCCAAACTATCACTAATCCATTATTATCCCTCACAATCATACCCAACTCGATCAATCCATTACAAAAATTAACTCTATATTTAATTTGAACACATTTGGTGGTGAAGATAGCCAGCAAATTTTTCAAATAAAAAAAATAAAAGTTTATATATCGATTTATTAAAATTAAAATATTATGTAGAAATTATAATTTTGATTAAAATTTATGAATTTTTTAAAATAATTTTTTGTAAAATGATGTCTTTTTATCAAGATCAAGATGATGTTTTTGACATACTCGATTTTAACTAATTTTTTGATTTTTTCTATTTGATTACCATTTAGATTTTAAGTGTTATTTAAATAAGATAGTCCAATCAAATTTTAACAACCTTGTTTTTAATAATAATAATTTTATTATTTTTCCTAATTAATTTAAGAATTGATTGAATAAGTAAAATAAGATTTAATCAATTTCAGAATTGACTAAATAAAATTTAATTGAATATAATACTTGCAATTTTTTTTAGTATCCATAATAAATATATTATCTTATGTAAAAAAAAAAAAGTATAGTTTATAATAATGTATAAGATATTTGTATATTTTTTATATATAAATTTTTTAAATATTTTTTTCTCAAAAATAATAACTAAAATAAAAAAAATTCAGTTGAATTGTAAAGATTTTGTTAGAAAATTGTTTTCCCAGACTCAGACTCGAGCTTAATTATTGGAGCAGAGTTCGGGCCAAGCCCATCAATTTATTCTAAGGCATGCTTATTGTAGTGATCACTATTATTATCAATAGTGAGATGCTTGATTAGATATCCCAACAAATTTTTAAGTATTTGGTTATTCAACACGTCTATTAAGACAAGGATTAGGAAAATTTTTTGTAATTTTTGTTAAATATTGTTCAAAAGTATTTAATAGATATTATAGAACATGTTAATTGTTCAAAATCTATGATATATAATAAATTCAGTAGTTTCTATATTTCTAAATGATAGTAATATAAGAGGAAATATTTCTTTTTACTAAAAACTAATTACTATGGGTATAATTAATTAGAAGCACAAAATTTTTTAGATTGTTGGGATAAGATGAAAAACAAGATCCATGAATTTTCATTTTTTATAAGCTTTTAAAGAAATTATGGACTCTATTAAACTCTTGAATTTTTTTTCACTTAAGTTGAAAATACTCAAAAGCTTATGAAATTAATATTTTCATCATCTTTTTGACCAAAAATTATTTTTTAATTCCTTCTTTTTTGAGCTAAAATTATATTTTAATACTTATTTTCTCTTTTAATTATTTAAATATTTAAATTATATATAATTTTTGTAATATTCTCTATTTGCATTGCATGTGTTTTGAGTTGTATTTGTAATTATTTTTATTTTATGTATAAGTTTGAATTGTTTATAATATCCATAATTGATTTTGCTTATATTCTGTTTTGATTTCTGTTACCATAGTTTATTTAGAGTACTTAGATGTTTTGTAATCTTTGAAATTTCATTGGAATTTTTTTTTTTTGGTTTAAATTGGTTTAGGAATAAGAGAAATTGCTTGGTTGTTATAAAGAGTTTTAAGGATTATGATATTTGGAAGTGAATAAAATGTTGTAATTCCACTTTCATAGTTTTAAAAAAGGAATTTAGAAAAGTGTAAAATATAAAAGTTGTAAAGTTATATGTCATCTATATGATTTTAAGTCAGTTTTGTAAACTCTTACATGTGTGATGAGATATTTCACATTCATCAATAGTAGATCAGGTTTGCTACTTTTGTAGGTAGTATGAGATTATCCAATTATTTTAAAGCATTTAGAGGCTGATCTGAACAAAGTGTAAAAAATAAAAAATGTTCATTTATATATTATCTAAGTGTTTATAAATTAATTTTTCAATTGGATAAATATGTTTGGAGATATAATCATGGAAATAATATTTACCCGAATGGTACTTGCAAAGAGATAAATTCAAATTTAAAAATTCAACATAAATTTTTTACTTTATATTTTAATCTGAATTTTAGATATATTGTAGTCTTATATTTTTAGTTTAATTCAAAAAATAATTGATATATATATATATATATGTTATATTGAACTTAAAATTTCATTATGAGTATATCGATACATCTATTTAATTTTGTTAATATCCTTAGAAATAAATATAGCCCGAGACATAATTCTCTTTGTTACACTTTATTATTTTATTTGGGTTGAGTTGTTAATTATTCCTTGAATCAAATCACTATTTGTCACGACCCACTTTTGAGCCGCGACGGTCTTAAGGCATGGGTAGACTTAAGGTCACCGGAAACCCGTAGAACCTATAAACAATCTATTTATCAATCATTCAATCTATATTATCTCATTTATCAATGCTTAAATTCTATTTATTTCTTATAAATTTTACAGAAAAATTGTCAAAATTTCCTTTGTAATTTTAGTGTTATTCTGTAATACCCATCATTTTCCTAAACAATCTTTGTGTATATTTTTGTGTATAAATTTATTTTTTTATTTGGCTTAATTAATTAATTTCGAAATAAGTATAAATATTTACTTATTAATTATTTTGGATAATGATAGAAAATGAGTATGGAAAATTTTGTGAGAGATGTTGATTGAGTTATTGAAATTGTGGGAAAAATGCTAAGTGTTAAAGAATTGAGAATTAGAGTCTTCAGCGAAATTCTGTGAAAATTGGGTAAGTGTTCCAGACGACATTGGCGAGCTAGCCTTGTGAAGCAGCAATGCCGAGCTGGCCTTGCGAAGAGGCCTTGCAGAGTTGGCCTCGAGAAAAAAAAGTGGCAAAGAGGAAAGGCGAAGAGGAAATGCGAAGAGGGAATGGCGAAGAGGAAATGCGAAGAGGAAATGTGAAGAGGGAATGGCGAAGAGGAAAGGTGAAGAGGAAATGGCGAAGAGGGAATAGCGAAGAGGAAAGGCGAAGAGGAAAAGGCGAAGAGGAAATGGCGAAGAGGAAATAGCGAAGAGGAAATGCGAGGAGGAAATGGCAAAGAGGAAAGGCGAAGAGGAAATGCGAAGAGGGAATGGCGAAGAGGAAAGGCGAAGAGGAAAGGGTGAAGAAGAAATGCAAAGAGGATCATGTGAAAAAGAAATGCGAAGAGGCATGAGCGAGCCGGTAATGCGAAGAGACATTGGCAAGCCGGCATATGCGGACTGGCAAAGGCGAGTCGGCAATGCGAAGAATCATTGGCGAGCTGAGAATGGCGAGCTGGGTCTGGTGAGCCTGCAAAAGGCGAGCTGGACTAGCAAATTGAATTTTGGCGAGGCGAGATTCATTAGTGCACAGTAACGGGATTTTTAACAAATAGGCAGTAGCCTATTTTAGAGAGGCAGTAGCTGATACTTAAAAATGTTAAGTCATTTTTCTTTCTTTCTATCATCACTACGTTCGTCTTTTCTTCTCCCAAAGACCGATCACTGTTCAACATTTTCCTCACCGATTCTCACATTTTCTCCACCGAATTTTCTGGATAAAATTTAGAGAATCATATATACTATCTGGGTTCATCCTCTTTCAGTCCATAGCTAGTGAGGAGGGGCTGGAAATATCGGCAGTAACAGTAATTTTAGCTAGATTGATTCTAAATAATGGAAATCCCTAAACTCTAGGGTTTATGTGAAACTTTGATTATTGAATTGATGAATTGGTGATGGGAAACCTGAATAGATGATAGAATGAGTTAATTGAGTATAAGAGAACAAGAAAGTGATGAACAATTTAATGTGAAATTGTAGATTATGGAGATTGAGTCCTCAAAGTAGCCAATTTATGGATTTTTTAGGAAATTAGTGAGATTGGATCAGCAATTGATTGTTGGAAAGTTAAGGTGAGTTTTACATGCATCATTTGAACTACCAAATTGATTAAATTGATTATGGGCCGAACCCTTTTATTGTGAAACACCCTTTGATTTCCTTTGAACATATAACCCTATTCTCTTATCGAATAAATGTATATTGTTATATATATCTTTATTTCATTAATACCAAATGTTCTAACATACCGAACCTTGCTTTGCTTACTAATTATTCTAATACCGATTTTTTATTGGATATTGAATATTGTATATGGCATGGCAATTATTGATATTGGATATTGAATTGATTGGAAACCGAAATGATAGATAGATCGATTGATTGAATCCGAATGCCATTATTGTTAATGGTATCCTTTGTTATTGACCCTGTTATGATTGTGACAGAACTTTCGATTTGACAGGGGAGTATGGAAATACTATCGACGTTGTGCATATTGTATATTGTACCCTAGCTGGGAAGGGTTTGGTCCCGGTCATAAGGTCTGATCCGCCTTATGTTTATATTGTTCCCTGATATGGATGATTAGGACCTATATGGTCCAATGTATTTGATATGGACACTATATGATTTCTTTTCCTACAGTCCATCCCACTATCTGTCATTTCACACATATGAAACCATATTATATGATATTGTTATATCTTATTAATGATACCTTATGAACTTGATATTATTCAGTTCTTGATTATATTCGATTGATATCCTTATTGACTGACCCAATTGTTTATTGCGATGCATATGAATTCACTGAGTATCATCTATACTCACTCCTCATTGTTTACCCATTTCAGGAGAGGATTAGAGCTATAGAATCCAGACTTCCGTTTCTCTGAGGATTCTGCAATAGATTATCTGATGTATTTTCCAGATACTTATTTTGTATAACTATTCCATTTTGGTATTCATAATCTAGCTGCTCCATGGGTATATACGGGTTAGCTAGGAAATGAACTTGTATCCAAATGATGATACTATGATATGGAAAATATATGTTATGATTGATAGGCTCCCGTGGGTATTGTGAATATAGTCGATTGAGAATGTGTGACAGGTTGTGATTGATAATGAATGAAGAGAGATTGTATACATGTATATTGTATTGATAGGATGGATATGACTGATATTAGGTTCTACGGGTGCCGGTCGCCATTGGCAACTCCCGTGCCCTAGGACCGTCGCGGCTTAGGAAACTGGGTCATGACAAGGCTATCACCCTTCCATGCTGCATAAGCACACAACCAAGCCCTACTCTCAATGCATCACAATACACTGCATATCCTCCTTATCCTCCTTCACCCGACGGTAAAGCTAATACAGGTGTCGTGGTGAGACAAGTCTTTAACTTTTGAAAACTCTTATCACATGAATCTGACCATAGAAATTTAACTTGCTTCTGGGTAAGCTTGCTCAAAGGAGCTGCAATCTTGGAGAAGTCTTGAACAAATCTCCTGTAGTAGCTTGCCAAACCCAAGAAACTTCTAACTTCTGAAATATTTGTGGGTCTAGGCCAACTAAGAATTGCATCCACTTTTCTAGGATCAACTTCAATACATTCCTTGCTCACTATATGCCCCAGAAAGCCCACACTCTCAAGCTAGAATTCACACTTCAAAAATTTTGCAAACAGTTGATGCTCCCTCAAAGTCTGCAACACAATCCTAAGATGTTCCTCATGTTCTTCTTCACTCTTAGAATACACAAGAATGTCATCAATAAACACAATGATAAACTTGTCCAAAAATAGTCTGAACACCCTATTTGTCACAGCCCAACTTAGGAGCCATGACGGTCCTAGGGTACGGGTGATGCTTATGCTACCAATACCACGAAGAACCCATTAATGAAACTATATGGCATGCATACACAAACAAGCTTAATATAGCTTAAGCAATACAACC
>CANXYC011004331.1:0-23654 GCA_948193065.1 Aleurites moluccanus | reverse complement strand
ACTTGATAACTCCATATTATAAAGGAAATGACCAAATTACCCTTAGTGCAACCGAAACACCGAAATCGCGCTACGAGCCGATAACAATTTTTCGACCGGGATTATTTCTTAAACTACTGCTCAAATAAATAAAATAAGGCCATTTTCAAGACTTTAAATTATTTTCTCCTTTTAAATATGATATTAAATCCATAAAATTCTGATGGGCCAAAAAATGACCATTTTGCCCCTAGTTCACCAAAAACTCAAAATTTCCCGATTAAGTCCTAACAGCCTCTAAACCACTTCTATGCCTAAAATTAATTCAAATAACATGCATAACTATTCATTTCATGCATAAACATACATCATTAACAATACAAAAAGAAAAAAAAATCCCCCTCTATTGCCCCTCTAATGGTTTGGGTTAGCTTCTAGCTGAGGTGTTACACTTATAAACCTAGTAGAGCTACCAGTGTTAGAACTTGATGTCGATATAGCTTTGAATGAGGACCCAAGATCGAAATTAGACTATAATAGCCCGATTTCAAGTGAAGCAATTGAGATAGATGAAGATTTGACCTGCGAGGAAACACCATTCAAAGTTGTATATCGTTAAATCCGATAATTTTGTAATACAGAGAATCAATAGTTAAAGTGTTATATAAGAACCAATCAATGAGAAAGTGTACATAGGAGAGTAAGCGAGACATATCAGCTAAATGTCCTTCGACATTCCATTAATGGGACACGTGTAGTTAAAATTCAAGGAAAATTTTTATTGAAGGGGTAGAGTGTAACACCCTAAAATTTTTCTTTATTCAAGAATAGAAACACTTCATTTAATCATAGAATCATCATATGTGCGAGATTAGACAATTTGCAGAAAATCGATACCAATAATTGAGCAAGCACCTCGATGCTTCGATTTTCAAACGAGCTTGGAAATGCGTATATTTAAATGCGCCATTAGAATCATAAGCTGGAAGAATATAAGAAATACTATTCTAGAATTAAAGTGGAAAAAAAAAGGTGAATAGTTACAAAATGAGGGGTCAAAACATGATAACTTAAAGTGTCGGGAAGAAAAACCTAATTAGCTAAAGTTTATTTAATATATAAGCCATTTCTTCTTCATTTTTTAAGACAAAAACCATTCTCCTGTTTATTCTTCTCTCCAAGCCAAACCTCCCCTCCCTTCTTTTTGAATTTTTCTTCCAAAATTTCAAAGGAAAAACAAGAAAAAAAAAACTAACTATACACCTAAATAACTAATCTTCCATCAACCTTATCAAGTAAGTCAAGAAGAAAATCTTGAAGAACCCTAACTAGGTTTTGGCCACTTCAAAGAAATTGGGTAAAATGTTTATTTCTTCATCCTTTTCATCTATTCTAATAGTATATATTATTAATTAGGTGAATTATATGATTAATTACATATATGAATTGAAATTGGAGAAAACCCCTAATTTGATGAATATGTTTAAACCTAGGTTTTTCATTTGAATTCCATAATTCATTTTAATGTTAGAATATATTTATTCACATCCTTTTAAAGCTAAAACAAGTGAAATATTGGTGTAGAGTCAAAGGAAGAGGAAGAATGCCATATATGCCTACTTTGAGGAATTTAGAATTCTAAAGCGTATTTGATCGAGTTGATCATTTTGGTGAGTCTTATATATATTATTATGCATGAATATACTAGCATTTGATATTTAGAAGTTCATTTTAGGTGTTTTCTCATTTGGGCCGAACCATATATGCCAATTCCCTTTGATATTGTTCTTGGATTTAAACCCTAATTTGAGTTGTTTCATTGGTATTTGACTTTATTTAAATTGTCCCTTATATTATTTGAATTGAGAACTTGAAATATGAATTATAAGCTTTATTGAATATACCATAAAACCCTAATAAATTAGTGTTTGAATGTTGTACACCAAGTATTCGATGAAATGCCCTTTACATTTTCTTCAAGCTTACCAATTGCCACCAGTTTCGCCAACGCGGGTGATTAGCTATCTGGCCAGCACAATTGACCCTTTTTAACATGTTTTGTACCTAAGCTAAATTTGTGTTTTATGGCATTCAGCCTATGACCTGATGATTCTATCACATGTTTATTGATTCATATTGATATTGATTGAATAATGTAAAGCTAATTAGCCCATTGATTATTTGATTATGCCTTATTATTTTCATTAGCCATTTGGCATTTATGTGAGTTCTTTCTAACTATTTTATATGTTGATATAGCATAGCTACTATTCCAATGAGGTAGTGAGGAGAAAACCATCGGCGTTGTGCACAATGACCATTTTAATCCTTGCTAGGAAAGGGTAATGTCCTAGCCATAAGGTTTAGTCTGCCTTATGCTATATTGATAAGATTGTAAAGATACATGTATACGAAACCCTTTATATTTGTTATATTTATATACTTATGAGTTTTTATTGAATTATTAATCCCATTGATACTGTTTGTTTAACCTTGAATATTCTACCAGTAATTATCCATTTCTTTCTATTTGACTATGAGTTAGGCATTTGGTGTGTAGTTTGTTGAATTAACCACTTGATCCTTCATTGTTTATCTATTGAGCCACCTATTGACTATTTAGTAATTATTTGTTATCTACCTAGCTGAATGTATGGTAATATATATTTGACTCACTAAGTATTTATATTCACCCGTTTAGTGGTTTAATATTTCTCAAGTCAGGAGTTAGGTGGTTCTTAGACTTTCCTCTTCGGTTGGGACTAGACTATCTTTTATAATGTAAATGTTAAATATTGTACTATTATTTATAATCCTAGAAGCTCCATGATATTGTAAATAAGTGAGCTAGTGATGTATGAAATATTATGTAAATAATACATATAATTGTCATCCAAAATGCATAGTATATTATGAAATATGGAAATATAAAATGATAATGACAGATAAGATGAGATAAGAACATTGAGTATAGAATTGATATATCAGGTTATGATTGTAAGTTATAATAAGGTTCTACTAGATTTGGTAGCCTTAAGCGATTCTCACATTTTAGAACCGTCATGCCCCAAAATTAGGATGTGATAATTTTGGCAAAGTATAAAACATAAAAGTTGTAGTTTTATGTCTTACCTATATGCTTGTAAAACAGTTTGCAAAATTCAAAATATGTAAGGAGATATGGATCCTCAAGTTGGACTGGTTCATGTTAGTAATTTTATAGGAAGTCTAATTTTATTTATTTAATTTGATGACCTTAGAGGAAGAATTAGACAAAGTGTAATATATGAAAAGTATTCAATTATGTAAAATTGGTGTCTGTAAAATAGTTTTTCAATTAGATAAATACTTTGTTAGATATATACTTGACAATAGGACCTGCCCAGATAGATACTTGCACAAGAATAGGGTAGAAATAAAAAATTCACTAAAATTTATATAGTGCATATATTAAGCTGAATTTTGAATATGTTGTAACATCATGTGTTTAGTTTAAAAGTGAAAAAAGAATTGAAGTAATTAGATATTTGTAACTAAAGATAAAAATGATTGAATCAAGACTTCCAATAGGATTTTCATTATATCCAAAAACTCTAAAATTAGGGCTATTTAGGTTTAATCCAATTCAAACTTATAAATTGAGTTTCTATGTTAAAGTAAAGTCTAAACCATGTCACTTTGAATATATAGCACAAAAAGAAAGTGGAAAGGATGACGACACTGATTATGGAAGACATAAATACTTAATTTGAGAATTAAAGTTCAAGTTATAAAATTAGCTAATCAAGTATTAAAAATAAATTATAAATATGTTATTATGCATGAAAAATCTACTTTTGAAATTATTGAAGCTCCCTCCTTATTTCCGTATGTTTGGCCAAATGCCACCTATCAATTTTTCTTTAAATTTTCTTTGTTGATTGATCCATTCTCTAAATTTTGATTATAATTGATTACCTAAGGCCCTATTTGAGATAAATGCTTGATGTTTGTTATGTTGGCCAAATTGCACCTACATTATATGCTACCATTTTGTTGATTTAATATTACACACTAAGTGTTTGATAAAATATCTTAATGTACTAAACTTTATGCCCGCCAAATATTCAATGAAATGTCTAAAAGAACTCGCCCACTTGACACCATTCCTAACCTTGGCCAAATATCAATGCCATGCTTTCTTATTGTTTTTACTATTTGATTACTACTGCATTATTATTTAATTATTCCATATGTTACCATATGTTTATTGTTGATTATTGATTGATACTTGATACCTTTCTTACATTGATTCCATGCTTGATGACTTAATGAGTATTGAACCTTTATGTACCAAATACCTAATATCATAATAAAGCTACCTACCGGTGGGGTAGTAGGGGAGAATCATCGGCATTGTGTACAATGAATAGACTGTGACCCTTACTAGGAAGGGGGTAATGTCCTAGCCATAAGGTATGATCAGCCTTATGTTATAGACCGTGTTTAAACTACTAATATATAGCTAATGATTTTATATAATAAGTTACTACGAGTTACATAGCCCTGTTTTCTGTCATATTTCATGATTACTTGATTCTATATGCCACTGACACCTTGTGACTTACCTTTATATGAATCATGATTATCTATATTACTTTTTTAATTTATTGACTATCTCATTGATATTCTTATACCTTGATTATTTCATAAGCATTTGATGGGCTACTCTTTTACTACCTAGCCATATATGTGTAATAACATATTTATAACTCACTGAGTATTATTACTCATTTTTTAGTAGTTTAACATTTTTAGTATCGAGATAGAATATAAGCTATTCCAAAAGCTTTCTTCTTCACCTTCTTGAAACCAATGCCATAATATAAAGCTTCTATATTATCATATATTTTAGTATTGTAGAAAGCTCTACGATACTCATAGTTTGTTGTATATATTGATATAAAACTAATATTATGGCTATTTATAATAACTTAACTATTATATATGTGATAAACGTGATGTGTTACATTAAGAATAGCTAATAATGAAATGTGACCAGGTGCATATGGTAACAATTGGTTTAATTATAATGTTATAAAAGGATTTTATGGGTGTTGTCAGTGTGAACTATTCCCACATTTTATGACCATCATGTTCATGAATTGGAGATGTGACATTTTTGCCCTTTGATTCTTTTAATTATTTTTTCCATTTCAAAATATTTTTAAATTTTTTATCAAAATATTTTTTAATTTATTTTCATTGATATTTTTTTAATTATTTTTATTTTTTCATTAAAATATTCTTTTAATTCTTTCAAGTAAAGATATTATTCTAATTTAAACTTTATTTAATTTTCATAAATTTAAATAACAAATTTTTCCTAAAAGTCAATTTATAAATACAAAATCACTGGTTAAATTTTTTTTCATAATATTCATTAATTGTTTAAGTGAAAATATTATTTTTTTAATTTAAATTTTAGAAAGAAAATGAATAATTGTTTTGTTGCATTAAAATTTAAATAAGTTGTGTACTGATTTGAATATAAGTTTATCTAATCGATCTTAAATTATAATCATTAAACTTTTACCTTTTGTATAAAAATTTATATAATAGATCTTAGTGTCATTATTATTTGAATTTATGAAAATTCAATAAAGATTAAATTAGAAGAAAAATATTCTTCTTAAAAGAATTAAAAAATATTTTGATGAAAAAATATAATTAAAAGAATATTAGTGAAAATAATTAAATAAATATTTTGATAAAAAATTAAAAGAATATTTTAAAATAAAAATTAATTAAAAATTCGAAAAGTAAAAATATAAATGACAACAAAAATCACTAATTTTTTATATTTTTTTTAATATAATCACTAAAATTCAATTAATGTGAATCATGTATAACTTGGTGAATTAGATGAAGATGATGATGTGTCACTCCATATTAGAACTTCAAGTTGGATATGAGCAGGTGATTATTTACTGTACATAAATTGAAATTTTAGATATTCATGAATAATAAAAAAATTCCTTTTTTTTATCACTGTAAAAAATTATCAAAATTTAGTATTTTTTAACCTATTTATCCCATTTGTAATGGCAAGAAAATAACAGCATAAAAAAAATGATTTGAAATAAAGGATCTCAAAGACAACTTTATGGGAAGAGAGGTAGAGAGAGAGAGAAAAATGTTTTTAACGAGAGAGAATGTTTTTACATAGATTTCATGCAATCTGTTATCATTTGCTTTAGTTTGTGACACCTATAACTCAATCATCAAAAGCATTATTCCTCTTCTTCGAGAATCGAGCAAATAAAGAAAAAAAAATGCAATAATATATACACAGTTCCGAATTCTCTTCAAAGAGACAGGCAGTCCAATCCCTCCATTCTTTTTTGAGTCCTCGTTATTGGTGGATTAGCCTTTTCTTTTCTTTTCTTTTCTTTTTTCCTTTCCCCTTTCTCTTTTTCCATCTTCTTTTATTTTGTTCATCTAATTTTGAGCTTATTTATTCCTTCTGGGACATGCCTTTGAGTAAGGTATATATATATATATATATATATATATATATATATATATATATATATATATAAAGAAGAAGACAAAGTGTTTATTCCATTATTCATAATTCTCAAAATGTTTGTGCTTTATAAAATGTATGTATATTTTTTTATTTATCCACTATTACCTTTATATGATAAGAGAGAGAGAGAGCATCACATGCAAGCCACTTTCAAATACAAAATCTAAAAATTTTGCCTTGCTAACAAGAAAAGCACCAAATCCATATTCCACAATATAAACTTGCTTACTTCTCTACAAATATTGGCAACTCCACTTGATATATAGCTTACTACTTATACCAATTTCTCTTCCTATATAACTAAAAGAAATCACCCATGAAACTGAAATCTCTTAGAGTGTACTAGTTCTATTTTTGAAAATTATTCTAGTTGAATAGACAAACTGAGGAGAGCTGATAGCAACATTACATAAAATGAGATCAGGAATTTGCAGTGCACAGCAGTCTCTTACTGCAGAGTCTGCAAGTATAGTAAAACAAGCAGTTAGTCTTGCTAGGCGGCGAGGCCATGCTCAAGTCACTCCTCTTCACGTAGCAAGTGCTATGCTTGCATCGTATAATGGTCTTCTTAAAAGGGCTTGCCTTCAATCTCATTCCCATCCTCTTCAATGTAAGGCCTTAGAGCTTTGCTTCAATGTGGCTCTAAATCGCCTTCCTGCATCTACTTCTAGTGCTCTATTAGGCCCTCATTCTTCTTTTCCTTCACTATCTAATGCCTTGGTTGCAGCCTTTAAGCGTGCTCAGGCTCACCAACGGCGAGGCTCCATTGAAAACCAACAACAACCCATTTTAGCTTTGAAGATTGAGATAGAACAGCTCATAATTTCTATTCTAGATGATCCTAGTGTTAGTAGAGTCATGAGAGAAGCTGGCTTTTCGAGTACTCAAGTGAAGAATAAGGTCGAACAGAATGTTTCTTTGGAGATTTGTTCTCAAAATACTAATACTCCTATATGTTGCCAGTCTAAAGAAATGACTAAACCTCATGTTTTTAGTTCTAATAATGTGTGTCCGTCACAGTCTTTACCTTTTACTCAGTTTGGAGTCACACTAAGCAAGCCATTATTAGATCAAGTTATAAGTAATGATGATATAACGAGTGTCGTGAACTCATTAGTAGACAAAAAGAGAAACACAGTTATAACAGGAGAATGTCTAGCTAGTACTGAGAGTGTTGTTAGAGGAGTTATGGACAAGATTGAGAGTGGTCTTGCGCCCAGAGAGTTAAGGTCTGTTCGGTTCATAAGCTTTCCTCTCTTCTCTTTGAGAAATCTTCCAAAAGAAGAGGTTGAGCAGAAGCTTGTGGAGCTTAGGTGCATTGTGAAAAGCAATATAAGTAGAGGGCTTGTTTTATATTTGGGTGATCTCAAATGGGTTTCGGATTTTTGGTCCAATTATGGGGAGCAAAGGAGAAGCTATTGCTGCTTTGTGGAGAACATAATCATGGAGATCAAAAGATTAGTCCGGGGATTTGGCGAAAATGGAAGATTGTGGCTAATGGGAATTGCAACTTTTCAAACTTACATGAAGTGTAAGGCAGGCCACCCTTCTTTGGAGACTATTTGGGAACTGTATCCTCTCACAATTCCAGTTGGAAGCTTAAGCCTAAGTCTTAATATTAATAGGTAACTTTCAAGTAATTCTTGAAGCTATTTTTTCAGCATTTTTATTTACATTATTCTATTCCCACAATACTAATCCGTCTTTCACTTTACTCTTATTCAGCGATTCGCAACCTCAATCCAGAAGAAAAGCATCTAACGCTTATGGATATAGTTGGCCACTGCTTGAATCTGCAGTTGACAACCACATAACTTGCTGCAGAGATTTTTCTGTCAATTTCAATAGAGAAGCTCAAAGCATAGACTGCAGTGTTCAGAAGAAGGAACTAATCGCCACCAACCTTACAGTTTCAACTAGCTCAAGCTTGCCTTTATGGCTTCAGCAACACAAGGAAGAGACTAAAATAATCAACTTCGAGGATAAGGTACCCATCTTAATTAATAACTAGCTCACCTTTTTGTTTAAGATTTATGCAAGTACTTACATAAACTGTGACTTGTTTTCCAGGAATATACTGATACTGATCATCTGCGCAAGAAATTGAACTCATTTTGCAGTTCAATTCCTCAAACCATAAAATTTGCTTCATCTCCTCCTTCTCCAATTTCAATATCATCCCATGAGTGCAATACCAACTTTAAACAAGCACATTTAAGCTGGCCAGCCATTTTTGAGAAGAGACAGTTTTCAAAAGAGCACAGGTTTTGGATGTCTGAAAACAACAATGAAGGCTCTGAAAGCAACTTGATCAATGTTCCCAAACCTGAGCTTTTATCAAATCCTAATTCAAGCCCAAATTCAGCTTCTTCAAGTGAGGCAATGGATGATGAAAGAGAAGGCCTCCAAAGCTTCAAGGAGTTCAATGATCAAAACTTGAATATTCTATGTAATAGCTTGGAGAAAAAAGTTCCTTGGCAAAAAGATATCATTCCTGAAATTGCAACATCCATTCTTGAATGCAGGTCTAACAAAAAATGCAAGTCGGATAGCGGAGAACAAAGAGAAGAAACATGGTTGTTCTTCTTAGGTGTTGATTCTGAAGGAAAGGAGAAGATTTCAAAGGAGTTAGCAAGACTTGTATTTGGCTCTCACTCGAACTATGTTACCATTGGTCTAAGCAATTTCTTATCAGCAAGAGCAGATTCAACTAAAGAATCCAAGAACAAGAGGGCAAGAGATGAATTGGACTGCAGTTATTATGAGAGATTTGGCCTGGCTTTGAATGAGAATCCTCAGAGAGTATTTTTCATGGAGGATATAGAACAGATTGATTACCATTCTCAAAAGGGTATCAAGAAAGCAATTGAAAGTGGAAGAGTAACGCTTCCTGATGGTGAAAATGTTCCTCTGAAAGATTCCATTATCATTTTCAGTTGTGAAAGTTTCAGCTCTGTTTCAAGAGCTTGTTCACATTCAAGAAGGGTAAAAACTGGTGAAAAAGAAGGTAAAGATAAAGAAGATGAATATGAGCAAAGAAACGAAGTTTCCTCACTTGACTTGAATATTGCCATCGAAGTTGAAGTTGATGATGAAGATGAATATTCAAATATTGCTGAAAGTGGACTCTTACAATATGTGGATAGGCAAATTATTTTCAAAATCCAAGAATTGTGATAAAGGGGTGGTATATTTGATAGATCATTAGTTATTGGCAATTTTTCATCTTATTTTTGTTTTTTTAAATTATTTTCCTTTTTTTTTTTTTTTGGTATTGATTTTATTGGGGGGAAAGAAAGACATTATACGTACTAACATGGGAAACAAAAAAATGTTTCTGATCTGTTTTTAAAGTGGAAGGGGGGTTAGAATTAGGTGCTGTACATTTAGTAATGTATGTTTTAGTTTACTTCTTGTTCAATGTAAAATGTTAAAGCACTTCTAATTATAGTTCGTTTTTGTGATTTTTTGCATTTCAAATTTTAGACGCATATAATTGCTTTATTAACTTGTCCTTTACTCCACTCATTTCAAAGATCAAATTTCCGTTTGTAATTAGTATACTAATATATGGAACGCAATTCTATCTCATCCTCTTAATTGTGTCAATTTTTTAATAATTATATTTTTTAATTAGGCCTAGGTCAATTATTATCAAAATAGTTAGAACTAATCATATGGGTGATTGAACTTTATCACTTATATACCCATTAATATTTTTATACATTTCTAATGTGGAATTTATAATATACTTCCTCGCAATAAACGCACACTATGTCGCAAGTTTCATATATGGGGGCTTCACACCACCCTCGCAGACAGGAATGAACATCTGTATCTGCGAGCTTCATGCAATAAGGTAATAAACAGTAAAATAATTACTTTAATACCATATCAAATTTTTAATAATCGGGCATTTAAATTAAGCTTAGGTTAACCATTACCAAAATGACTAGATGTTAGAAATGTTGGAAGTATATATAATCATGGAAGTGTTAACCTAAAAAACTAGCTATTGAGATTAGATGACCCAATTATATATATGTTCATTCAACATTTTGTATTTAATTCATATAGGATATTTATTATCTTAACACTCCCCCTGAAGTGACAACTAGGCAAAAATAATTTTTATTTAAATCAGTTGACACTTGCAATTCTATTATGAGAACTGGGTTGATAGAATTGAACCTAACACAGATCTTCCCACGGGGTGAAATTAAAAGCCCAACACGAGACTCCCGTGAGGTAAAATTAAAAGAGAAAATGAAATTCAATCCCAAATTATAATAGAATAGAGGTACAAATTATTTTACACATGTATAAATCAATTAGGTTATGATATCATATTGAGTTTTTAATATAAATTTAGAAAAATCAATCTTAAAAACTAGCTTATTAAAGTTTGGGTGTCCATTTCTATATTAATCACTTAATATGCTTATATTTAATCAATGTGGGACATTTTTCATATAATATTTTTAATAGTCCCCTCAAACACTGCAAGAATTTAATTTAAAATAATTTTATTTTGCCAATTATAGTGGGGCCTTGCCCCGTCCCCCAATTTATTTTATTTTTATTTTATATATGCTTTAAAAAAAATTATTTATAGTATTGAATTATAATTTATAATTCTCTTTTGATCATCTAATAAAATGTACTTAACAAAATATAAGAGGTATAAAAATTATCGCTTAATAATCATCTTTATACTAAATTGTCTATAATCATTCAGTATAGAAATTGTTTATACTGAATAATTGTGTTTGTCTTTTTACTAATTGAAATTATAAATAATAAATTTAATAATTATAAATATAATTTATTATTATAAGTAATTCAATACAATTTTTCTGATCCATTATTATTATTTTTATTATACTAATTTTTACAAATATAATATATTATTATAATTTCTACTAATTTAAATATACTAAATTGTACAATTTAAATTTTAAATTTTGATAGTTTTTATATTTTAAAAAATATATAATTTAGTACCTATATAATCACCGTACATTTCTTTCGTTAAATATATATAAAAAAAATTAAAATACTCTTTCGTTTACTCTTAAATTTTTAATCTTTTCCGGATAGATAAAAAAAATAAAATAAAATAAAATTTAAGCATTTTTGCCTAAAATCACAACCACCAACATGCAAAAGTCACAACCGCCACTGCCGTTGAAGGAGGAGGAAAGAGTTGAAGTCGATGTAGGTGGGCTTGGAGTTTCATGAGCAAAGGAAGTGGCTGACCAATTCCACTGGCGGCACCAAGGACAACGACAGAGCCATAGCCACCGCGGAAAAGGTGGGAAGAAGAGGAGGAATTGCCCCTCTATTTGCTCAATACCTATTTCAAATTACGGAGCAAGAGTTTGGTTAATGGGTTTCTCTCTTCGCATCCACTGTCAGAAGTAGAAGCTATAAAGAAGCTCATTTTCTCCCAGGGTCGCCGACACTTCCTCTCTAACCCCTCTTCTTCATTTCCAGTATTCCATAGATGGCTTTCCTCTGATTCAAACCCAATCGCAATTCAAATCCAGTGTCTCAATCTGCGCCTATCCAACCAGTCTCTTACCCTCCAAGGCCTAAAGATCAAAACACCTTCAAATGAAAACGAAACCACTCAAGAACAAAAAAATTCCTAATCACTAGAAGACCTAGAGGTTCCCAATCAGGAACCCCAGATGGGTTGGACGCAGGAGGATGTCCCATGCCTCATAGACCGGCCGTCAATTTCGCAGGTATTAGATCCAACACCGCTGCGCCTTTACCAGGGGATAGGGTTGTTGGCGAAATGGAAGAAGACGTGGGAAAAACTGCAAAAATAGAGAGAGAACTAAAAGGATGGCCGCAGAGAACCGGGCACATAGGAGAATATTTAGAGCTGTGGAAGAGGAGGAGAAAGTTGTAGCGCCCTTGCATAGATTGATCAAGCGGTGGGAAAAGGGAGAGTGGCGGTTGAGGTAGTGGTGGTGGGGATAGGCTTGAAAGAGAGAAGTAGGTATGGATTTAGGGAGGAGACGAGGGTATTTTGGGGTTTAAATTTATTTTTTTTACATTTTAAACGGGAAAGATTAAAATAATAATATAAAGACTGTATAATATGAAGAAATAAAAATATAAAAAATAAATTATGTATTTATTTAAATAATAAAATTAGGATTAAAATTTAGTGTTTAAATTATAATTTATTTTTTAAATTTTATAAAAATTTTGTCAAACAATTTATATCATCATATAAATATAAAGATGCAATTTAATATAAAATTATTGCTAAAAAGTATTATAAAAATGTAATTTAGTTCTCTAATTATTTTTTTAAATTACTAATTTTTATAAAAAATTTCTATACATTTATTGCTTATACTGACTTAGTTCACCAACTTTTTCACTTATAAATTTAGAAATTTTTCTTAAGACTTTATAGCACATGAAATGTTACAATTAAAAATTAAAATTTCTTTTCCTATTTTAATTTTGCTCTCATAATATCACATAATGCGTCTGCCCCTGTTGGATAGAAACAATTTATAAAACTCAATCTTTTTAGTATAAAAAATAAATAATTTTAAAATAAATAAAAATTTATTACAATTTCATAAGATTTCAATTTAATTAGACTTGATTTATTGTCAAACTACATAGATATTTCTCATAAATTACATCTTAAAGTTTTAAACCCTTTTTAAGAGTTGATATACGAAGAAAGAAGTAAAAAAAAAAAAAAGAATGAGATAACAAGTATCCGTTACTTAAGAGTTTAGAACTCTCGAAAAAAAAGAAAATTAATAGACTAATTATCTCATAAACATTTTATTTTTTCTTTGAAATTGAGAGAATAAAAAAAAAATCTTACTTATTATTAAAAATCATTTTTTATTAATAATAATAACTTTTAAATGAGTAATATTCTTTTTTGTCCTTTAAATACTCAAACGTTAAATACTTATTAATCTTTTATTTCTTTTCATTTTATATTTCACAAAATAAAAATTATCTTTTTATTTCTCATGAAATAAAATCTTATTTTTAAATAATTAATGATAACTATGAAAAGAAAGTAAATTGAACTATTTATCTATTAATTTGACCATGTTTGGAACAATTCATATATAAGATTTCAATTCAATTCTATTAATAGAACTAAAAAAAGTAAGAAAACCAAAAGAAAAAAAAAAGTGTGGAAGAGGGAAGGGATGGGAGAGAATTTGGTGTGTCAAGTCTCAAGATACGTTTCCACGTAATTTTCAATGAGCAAGCAATTTAATATAGAAAACTAGAGGTGGCAAACGAGTCATTTTAGATAGTTTTTTTTTTTTTTATGAATTTTATAAAATATGTTAAACTGAATCTATAAAGCTCAAATAATTTATTATGAGAGAAATTTTGTCATACCATAATAAAATACTTTTTTTTTTGGAAAAAAAAAAATACTTCAAATTTATTAAAAAAATTTATGTTATTTATAAATTTATATTTAATAAAATGGGACAAATTTTGGAATAAGTCATCGATTGGGTTGATTTATTATAGATTTTGATTGTTCATATTTAAATTATTTTGAATTATATACTAATACACTCTGGTTTACGAGTATTGAATATGGAATTGAGATCGAATCAAGATTTGTCACCTCGACATAAAGCACTTTTTAGGCTTAACTTTTGGGTTAAACCCCTTGAAACTGGGAAAGGTTGATCAATAATATTACTAAAGGTACGTAATGCAGCCATGCCATGTTCTAAACTAAAAAAGAAAAAAAAAACATTTGAAGGGCCCATCAAATGGATGAGGTACAATAGTTATGAATTTCATTATAAAGTTCATATGAAGTTGATAAGTAATTATATATTTATTCTTAAAGATGATAATAGTCCTTCCAAGATGATAAATTTATATGAAGTAGATAGGTAATTATAAATTATAAAAATTTAATTTTTCTAAATGAGTGCATATAAACAATTTATATTTTTTATATAACCTTAATTTTTTGCAATACTTGTGCTAATAGTTTAAATTATAAAATGTTAATAATGACAAATGATCAAAATTTGAGTTTTAAACTTTTTAGTCGATGAAACACTCATTGGTATTTAAAAAAAAAAAGAAATTACTCAATTTAAAAGTTTAAATGCATAAATATCCAAAAATATTTTATATTTTATATATTTTTTTTTTATAAAATAAAAAGGTTAAAGATTCAAAATTTTCTACTCTATTTTTATATAACAATTTTTCTTTCTGTTTTGATGATGCCTTTTAAATATTTTAGAGGTACTAAAAAAGCAAAAATGATGAGATTTAAAATTATAAAATTAAAAATGATAAGTGAAGGAATGATTCATAACTTAAGGGTTATGCATAGGAAAGGCTTACATAAACAGGGAAAGAGAAGAAAAAAAAACATCTTCTAAGGATTATGAAAGTGAATACAGCAGCATCTAATCCTTAGACTATAAAGAAGATTTTACTTTAGAATCACAAAAGGCAGATCACATCTTTATACCTTCAAATCATAATAAGTATAATTTGGTGACATATCATCCATTATATATATATAGCAATTAACAACTAAACTATCTGTTATTTCATACACTTAATCAATGCATGAAAAGATATTAAATTTACATGATTTGTTTATTATGTCTATTTTTTTGCCCAACTGAATGATATTGATATTCTTTTCACTTCATATATGTTATTATCATATTAAATGAGTTTACACAACCAATATAAATAAGACTTATTATATATATATGTCTTGAAAGCCAAACACCAAAATTATCATTCACATTTATTTAATTCATAAAATATTAAAAAATAGTACACGAATAGAATGTTATTTCATATGAAATAGTTATTCTTAACTGTTTTTTTGGTAAATTTGGTTTCAACTAAAACTTAAAATCAAGATTTTATAGTTATGAAACGACTTCAAAATCATTAAACAAAAATTTGGTTGTTCTATTCTTAATTTCATTTAAATTTGTATGGAATTATTATTTTATATAATTATAAGATTATAATCTCAAATATTAAATAAATTCTAAAAAATAATAATTAATTATATATATGAATTAAATAATTTCCGAACTTATGAAATACATATTTTATAAAGAGTAATAAATAAATATTTTATTCCATGAAAAAATTATTTTATTTTTTCAATATTTCGTTCCACAAACCAATCGAATTTTATTCCTGAATACGTTTTTTCCCCTTATATATATTCCTTAGCATGTTTCTAATCCTATATGTTCATTTTTTTTTTATATGATTTTTTTGAGGATTTTTTTTTAATCATTAGTCTTGTTATTTAAGCTAAATCAAAAGTATCATGTCAATAAAGATTAGAGAGGAATAAGGTTCATCTTACTTTCAAAAAGTTCAATAACTTCCTCTAATCTTAAGACACAAATTAATAGATCACAAAGCTATGGAAAATCTATATACCTTCACTAAGGATTTTGGCTTAGATTCTGACCTTGACCAAGATACCACAGAAAGCTATAAAACTCCACTTTTCTTTCAGTATTCTTTTGGTAATTATTAGTTTATAACTATAAAATTATGAAAAGAAATGGTTAACTTATCCTCAAAATGTAACAAATATTTCAGCCTCATTTAAGCATTTCCCAACTGTCCATGTCTTCATTGAGCATGACAAAAGGAAAGTAGTCCAAAAAAAAAAAAAGCATAAAGGAAAAGAAAAGAAAGGGAAAAAAAGATTAAAAAAAAAAACTTATATTTCTAAGCTCCTTAACATATATATATATAATAGATTAATGTGATAGATCATGATTAAGTTAAGAAAAGTGAGATTGAGATGGTTTAGTTAGATATTTGCTTTATGTGATCCCTAGAAATCTAGATGAAAATGCTGATCACATAGAAATATTTGGAGGAAATGATACGCACTATCACATAGTATCTTATTCTAATTATAACGGTGAATTGATGCCAAAAACATTATAAAATAGAATTATAATAATGTTAATTGTGATAATTATATTTTGCATGTAATATACTAATATGTCTACTTTAAAAATTATAATTGTAATCACAATCATAATTCTCATGGATAAAACTTTTGAGAGAATATATATTCTCATATATTTTAAATTTTTATGAAAATATAACTTTGAAGTAGATGAAATTGAGTGGTCCAATTGGTTTAGAATTAAAGTTTATATGAACTTATTTTTAGATGATGAATTTTAATTTATAGAAAAAAAATTATAAATTGAATGAATTGAGGTTTTACAAAATATATTATTTTTAAAATTTAGAACAGACTCATAATTAGATATAATTGGTACCATCTTCCACTGAAATGTAAATATGATAAATACTATCCAATTAATGTAGGTGGTCAAAATTTTATTGCACTTTTAGGGTTGTTAGGAAAAAAAAATAAAGGGCTAATATCCCTTTCACAATTAAGAATTAAAGGCACTAGTTGATGTTAATGGTGGCCTTTACCACTTTGAGGCTAGACCTCGAGATATGTTCCCATTAGGGAATGCATTATTAATAAAGGACTTAAACAAACAAGCTACAACTAAAAATTAACTATTTATCTTAGCTTTAGCTATTACCAACACCTGCAAGCTTCATCTACATTCTCCTATTTCTTTTTAAATTTTTTTATTTTATTTTGCAAAGCTGCAAAGGAACATTCATACATACTTTTTATTTTGTCTGTTTTTGTCTTGGAATATTGATGCTTTTCTTGCTTGTTCTGCTTGCCTCATTTGTCCTCTTAGAGATAAATCAAAGTTACTTTGCAAAATAATGTGATTGAGCCTATTGGATGAATATGACTTGTTGATTTATACAATATTAATTTATTTGGATAAATAATTTGATCCATGAAAAAATTTTCCTCTAATATCAATTTCCCATATATATATATTTTCAAACTCCAGTTGTTAATATCAAATGTTTGATAAACTCAGAGAGCTTTAAAATCTAAAAGTTAACTATTTAAAATTTAAATTTTTTAATTATTATCATTTATCTCTCTAATTATTATTAGTAGTCAACCTGTAGCTGTAGCTGCTAATAATTAACAGTAGTTGTTGAGTCAAACATAGTCTTTAACTCTTTCAGTCCACTATGACGGCAGTCTAATATCCAATCCAACAGCTTTTATTATTTTGGTTGGATTAATTAGCAGCAAATCCAGTGATTTTCTCTGCACAAAAGTTCTATTTGGCCTGGTACTTCTTCAAAAGTTTTAACCAAGTCCGAAGTTTTTTTGGCCTAATTAGCCTACTTATTTTCTTTTAATTGTATATTCAATTTAACTCAAATTTTTTTTTGTCAAAGTAATTTTTATTCATTTATATAATAAAAAATAAAAAATAAAAAATAAAATAAATTCCTATCATTTATAAGTAATTAGAAATAAATAACAAATTGAGTAGGATCATTTCACATTCAAGTCATTTTAGGTGTCATTTTTTTCCAAACAAAATTAAATTATGCATCAAGTCCATCCTTATAAAGGACTTCACATTAAATTTTGGTAGATTTTGGGTTGAAAATTTTTTACTGGTTTGTTAAAGACTATGAAGTTTGTAAAAAAAAAAATTATTAATTTATTTTGAATCATATTTCAATTAAGTTAGATCAAACAAGTCATATTCAAGTTGAATCTAAAAAGTTATTATAAGGTGTTGATGTAACACCCAACACTTTTAAATTTATTTTTTACATGCTTGTATATATATATATATATTCATATGCATATGTCCATTCATGCATTTGTTAGATGAGTTCATGATTCATGACGTATAAATGTTTTGGATGAGCTAAGGTAGACTTTAAATTTAAGATAGTGATGATTGATTGAATTGAGTTCTAAATATGCCATATTGAGATTGATATATCATGATTGGTAATATATGAATTGTAATAATTTTGTTGAGATATGTTCTAAGTATTTTGAACTAAATTATCATGTTAGTGTGAGGTCTCGCCCGAGCATCGGTCTGATTCTCTAAAAATCAGAATGCTCATTTGGGTCCGATTTTATAATTGAAGCGGTTATCGCTCATTTGGTAAATTAATTCTTTATTTTAAAATTTTACTTTTGGGAGTCGTCATCTTAGTTTATATTTTATTGGGAAAATATAAGGTAAAAACTGTAATTTGACTCCAATTTCATTTATTTATCCTAATAAAAAAATATACTAGTCTTTGAAACTAAAGAAGATTCGGGGAGTAGGTTTTCAATTTATTGAATAAAAATTATTTGACTTATTAATATAAGAATAACTTGAAAAATAATGTCATGAATAATTAAATAATGAATGACAATATAATTAAATGAATGAAATAACAGTTAATAAATAAATATAAATATAAAAAATACATTACAAATATTGAATAAAATTAAAAGGCACAAAATAAATAATTAATTATAAATAAAACTAAATATATGAGATATTTTCTCTAATCCTTACGGGATTTTAGGAAAATCACAAATTCCCCAAAGTATAAAATAAAAGCAAAATTAAAAGAAAATGGAAGGGAAATGAGTTGTTTATTTTATTTTGAATTGCCACTTGGACCAAGTATGTCTGTGCATCCTTTTGAATGAGAATTAAAACCCACACAGTTCTCCCTTTTTGCAAAGGGGTTAATTTGATTTTATCTTGATTTTGAATTAAAGTGCTTTATCTTAAATTAAAAAGAAAAAGAGGAAGAGTTAGGTGCTTTACCTGGCGTCTTCTTGACTTGGGAACGTAGGACGAGTGGAGTGATTGACCGGATCGAAGTTTCACTTTCCCCCAATGATAAGGAATTCTCATTTTTTATTGAATCTAAACTATTTCAATTAAACTGATGAAAAAAAAATTAGCAAAATTGATAAATAAATACAAATCAAAATTATTAAATGAAAGCAAAATAAACACCAATTCGAAATCCCAATGGAGATTAAATTGGTCGGGAAAAACCAAGGAGGAATTACCCTAAGAGAGTTTATTGAGGGAGAAGTAAGACAGGAATAATAGGATAATCATCAACTAATATTCAATGTCTCCCATGTTGTGTAAAATGGTGTGGAAGGGCTGCTTATATAGGATGGGGAGTGATGGAAGAAGTCACAAACTTCCAATGTGAGATGTGAAGTGAAAAAAATCTGAGCTTGAACTAGTTTTGGATCAAATTTTCGCAAAAGGGTTTTACGGTACTGTAGAGAAGCTATGCGGTACTGCAGAGCCTCTATGCTGCACTGCAGAGTGTATATAGATCTTTGTGGTACTGCAGAGCCTTTCTACGGTAGCACAGAGCCTTTTTGTGGTACCACAAAGGTTGCCTGTGATTCTCTGGCTATTTCAATAGATTTTTGACCCGTTTTTCTTCCTAGGGATTTCTTTTTCGCCTGTTCTTGATTCCAAAGGTCTCATGAAAGTTTGATTACTCCAAAAAATGCTTGAATCTTGTTTCCATACATGCATAAGTTTGGTTATATGCAATAAATGATCTAGAGGTATAAAATCACGTGTTCACATTGAGGAAGATGTATAAACTTCAAATAAGTCTTAGGATTATAATATTTTATGTATGAAGCCTTAACTTTTGATTTGGAGTTGAATAGATATAAATTTGGTGACAAATCTCTTAGGGAGGGATCACCTTTGATAGTAATGGGGTTGAAGCTCTAGTAATACTCGTTAATTTTCTCTCTATCTAAAATTTCAAAATTTAACATCAGAAAGTAACTAGCATTACCCATCTGGAATGTCCGTAAAATAGCAGTAATGAGTGTGAACTTACTCTCTTCCAAAATTGGCCAAATTCTATGAAAAAGTAACAAATGTTTCCTATATGGAACACCGATGAATGTTTTTTCATGCTCTCAAACTTACATGTTAGTAATGAGCGTTACTTTTTGAGACATATAAAAAGAAACTTAACTTCTTTTTAGCCTCTACTTAATTGCTTCTTCTCTCTTCTTCTTCATAGTAAGTTTTATAACCCTAAATCACATTATCCCATTTCTCTACATTATAAACTACTAAGAAACTCTTAATCCTTGAGGGAAATTATATAAAGAACCATCAAACTCCTCTTAGAATACTTAAAGTTTCAAATTAAATAGAGAAATGTAACTCTCTTATTCCTTCTTATAAACATCACTGAGGTTAATATATCTTTTTGAGAGTCACTTATGAGTTATAGGTGTCCATTTAAGAGTATTAATTTGTTGCATTATTGGTTGGTTAGAAAGCTAAGATCATTAATGACATTTATGGTGAATAGTAATTTGAATAGTGAAATCCTCATCTGCCTTCCATAATTCTTCATTTAATGGTTAAATTGGAGTAAGAAATAATCAATATAGACTTTAAGAAATATAAAATCATAAATATTCAACTTATCAATAAAATCCTAATTATGAGGATATGAGTACTTGTCAACTATAAGGTAAGAATTGAGTTAAACGGATGCTAGTAAGGATGTATAAGAGTTAATCTAAGCTATAATTCATGATTTAGAGCTATTGAATATACGATGAATAATGACTATGTTTAAGAATTTGATAATTTGTTTTGACTATATGTTGACTCTAAGGCAAGGTGATACTTATGCTTGAGGAAGTTAATTAGGCTTTCATAAGACTTCGTGAGGTGTAAGAGAGGTTAAGTTTATATTATACACATGTTAGATTAAGGCTCATATGCATGATTAGAGTCAAGTTAGATGAGTTTCATTTTGGGATATGAGCCTTAAAGGAACTAAGTATCAGTGCAATAGTTAAGTTATATAATGTTCTTGAATGAATTGTAATATTATAGTTTATGATATTGACTTCTTATAGCCCACAAAAGAGGAGAGGGTAAAGTGGGACCATCCTCTTACTCAATGGTTGGGAAGGACTCCATTATTCTTTTTGTAATACTCATATTTTTGAAATATTTTTAAAAATTATATTTCATTTTATAAATAATAACTATTTTGTGAATATTTAATTAAAGTTATGAATATAAAAGAATTTTTGAAATTTATTATATTTTAAAGAAATAATTATTTGGAGTATGATTGGAGACAAATTTGTAAAAATGGATGAATATTTATACTGGTATTAGAGAATTTAGACAGTTAAAATTTGATAACTGTATTTTTATTAGATGCAAAAATTAAAGTAAATTTGCTATATCATTTTGGAGTTATTATAAAAATTATTTGGATGAAAATTATAGAAAAATATTGAGTTTAGCGTTGATTTTAGAATTTTCGAACGGTGAATTATCAGGAATTGTGTTTTTACTTAATGTAAGAATTAAGATGAATTTATTATTATTGATATGGAAATTATTATGAAAATTAGGTGGACAATATTTATGGCATTTAGATACTGAAAGGTTAATTTATTTAAGCAGTAATTTAATGAAGTTGATACTTAAATTAAGTCTATAAAGAGATTAAATTAAGATAATTATTGAAATTTGGTAAATGGATTACTCACTATTATTATTATTGATACATCGGTATTAATGGATTAGACCGATTAGATATTAGATTTGAGTTGGAATGTTTATTTCTTGCTATAAATAATTAATTATTTATTTGGATCAAATGATTAAGGCATATAGAGTTAATTATAAATATTTTATTGCTGAGTTGGAGACCCAGGAGTGGTCAATTGATTGATAGTATTGGATTTGGGTCGATGGGCTGATTATTAGAAGTGTTTTTATTTTTGGAGGATATGTCCTATTTTAGGGGAGGTTTTGCCAAAATTTCGGCAAAGTCTCAAAATTCGTTCATTATATTTCTGAGTCAGTATTTGAGTATTATTCTAATGAATCTCGCATGTGGTATATGTATTTCAGATGTATTCCTTACTGTCATCAGGAGACGCTCCGAAAAGAGCTAGCTGGTTAATGGTCGTCAAGTTGTGAGTTGATATATTTAATTTAACTCTGTAGGCAAGCATTGATGAATGCATTGATGGATGAAATATCTGTATATAACTATCATTATTGCATTAGATTTAGGAGCATGATGTATGTTTATGTCATATTATATGATGTTTATGATGATGATGAATGACATTGTATATATATGTTGACGATGGAAAATAGGGTGATGTGGAATCCACCACTAACACATTAACATTAATGATGTAACGTGACACAACTTGATTTATGATGACGTTATTACAGGGATTGCCTAGTTCTAGTTGATCTCACCGTGGCCCCTGGACATGGATAAAATAGTATAGGGATGCCTGGTTTGAGTTGATCTCACCGTGGCCCCATAGTTAGAATTTAAGAGAGACAAGGGAGGGGGTTGGCTCCCTATTTATGATAAATGAAAACATAAATGAGGTTGGATTTTACGAACATTTTCCATCATGGTTGTTATGTATGTTTATGGGTGATTATATGTGATGTGACATTTCATGTAGATTTAATAAATGACTTGTATGTTAAATTAATATATATATCAGCTCATTGATTCGAACGCTCACCCCTGTTCAAATATTTTTCCAGGTTCTGGGTCGAGCTTAAAGAGATTTAAATTTTTAAGTTGAGTATTCCTGCCTCTTAATTCTCAGGAAGTAAAATTATTTAATTTACTATGTCATTATTTAATATTCATTGTATTAAATCTTTAGAGCTCTGCATTGTTATTTTCAATGTCAGGTTTATGGTTATTCTGTTAAGCAAAACTTAATTGATGTTAAATTAGGAGGATTATATTGAATATGTAGGCTTATAGTTCTTGTTGGTGATAGTTGTAGCTGTTATATTACAGGTTTTATTGTTCAATGGTAAGCCAGACTTACTACGGGTTCCGGAAGCTTTATACTTTCCCGTTCCCTAGTGCCGGTCACGTGCCCAATTGGGGTCGGGTTGTAACAAAGGTGGTATCAGAGCAAAGGTCTTGCAACCTTCAGTATGTTTAAAGTTGAAATTTTGGATGGTCTAAGTTCTTGTAACATGCGGAGCATAGGATTCCTTTTCGTCTTGTTGAGTCTCTTTTGCCTCTAACCCAGCGTTATCCTTATGTTGAATTGTTACTATTGTTAATATGATTATGTGTAAATGTTGTATGTTTTGTTAAGTAAAATGAG
>CANXYC011004326.1:0-17556 GCA_948193065.1 Aleurites moluccanus | reverse complement strand
TTATTTTTTACTTGTTTGCTAAAAAATTCACCCAACCATATTATTTTCCAAATAATAGCAATAATTAGGAGTGATTCGTTGATATCCCCTTCCTCGTGGGAACGATACTTACTCATCATTATTACTTGTCACGCGACCTGTTTACTTGCAGTACCGCAAAAGTCGCAACAAAGTGTCAGATTCTATATATATCCATTCATTTGTCACCTGTCCGAAAATTTAACTATTTTCTCTCTCTTCTTTAATTCTTAACCACCAAACACTAAATATGTTTCATTTGTATTTCTAAGGCATTAATACTCACATTAATGATTCATTTTGGAAGGCAAACACTTTGAGAAAGTTATTGGATCATTCTAAGTCAAAATTCCTTTAAAACCTCCATTTGAGAAGAAAGAGGTATTTTTCTCCATTATTTGATTTTTGTTATGATTTGAGGTTATAGGTTGATAGAATAGTTATGTATGAGTTATGGAGAGTATATTAAATGCATTAATGGCTATAGATTTTGGTTGTTGGAAGAATTAGGGCAAATGATGAATAGTAATATGAATAGTATCAATTCTTCTATTCTTCTATTATTTTCTTAAGGAATGGTTAAATTAAGTTTAAGAACTATCTAAATAAGCTTATAGAGTCTTTAATTGCAAGAATTTGTTTTGGATAATATTCGATAAGGAAAATCCTAAATTTATAAATTGTTGTAATATGTTAGATTTGGAGCATTAAGTGCAATTAAGTTGATTTGGAGCTTGATTGAAGGATTTAGAGCTTTAGTTTTGATTGTGGCTTTGTGGAGGTGAGTTATACATATGTGTTTTGTATGTATTTGCATATACATATATATGATTCTTTCATTAATACTCATTTTGAGCATATCTAGTCAATTGTTAAGTTGGTATTTTTTTGAACTAACAAAATTTTTTATAAATATATTTTGTTTCAATTGTTATACTTTAGTGTTGGTATTGTTATCCATTCCTTTGGAACCAACTCATTATTATAGCAAAAACCGATCATTCTATAATGTTCTTTGATTTTAAGAACCTTTATTATCAATATTTGCATTATGAACCTAGTAGATGTATAGTCAGAACGCCTTCCCTATGAGGGAAAAATTATAGAATTGTGTGCACTAGTGACTCAACTGATAGAGTCAAAGTACCAGGGCCCTTCATAGATGTCACAACCCAACTCCAGTGGTGCGACAGTCCTAGGGCAAGGTTAGGCTTAAGGCCACCATAAACCCGCAGAACACTCATATCTTGGATCTCATTCATACTATATATTCATATCGAATACAGATATCATTACAATATTCATTCCTATGATTCATGTAATCATAATTCATACATTTATATTTATCATCATATAATTTCCTCTTATTACTTACTGATCAAAAGATACATCCCACATCACTAAGAAATAAGGACAGCCCCAAAATATAACAGTCCAGGCATCAAAATAATATCATCCTCAATATCTAACTACTGAGTTCTAGAGTATACCCCTCATACATACATTACCATAATACAATCCAATGAATATATATATATATATATATCAAAATAATTACAATGGAGAATTCTTGGAGGAATGAATCAAGAAGCCCAGTCTTCTATATTAGCTCCCTCTCGAGCTACACTATCACCTGAAATCCACAGAAGAGGAGTGAGCCTTCAACGTAGTAAGATATGAACATGCAATATAAAAATCAATCTAAAGGAAAGGTCAATCCAAAGGAACATGGGTAAGAGAATATCATAAGGTTATGCTTACAAGAACAGAAGTGCTCACAATCAAATAGCACTATCAAATCACATGATAGCACTGCAAAGTGCATCAGTAGCCTTGCTACCTATCACAACAGAGAGCATCAGTAGTCCTTGCTACCTTATCGCAAACGCATGCTTGGCCAGGCATACGCCTAGAGCTCATGGTCCCCTCTAAGTGGAACACTGATAAAAACCCTATCAGCTAGGTTCCCAAAGTGCACAATGGACCAATGAATTTACTCTCATTAGGAAGAGCGTTCTATCTATATCATAGGTCATATAGTTGCAATCTTACAAAAAAAAAAAACATATTAGTCACAAGACCATTAACATATAATATAAATTTAGTCAAGTTATAATTCGGTTTCATAAGAACTTGGTCCAAGGAAAGATGACCAAGTCATTTACAATATATATATGGTAATCACATGTAACAAATTGTCATTGTTTGAGAATATTATGGGAATTTCAATTAACAGATCAGTAACACAATGCCATATAACATGTGAATCTTATATATGGACATTAAGAAGGCTTGGACAGTTTCTTCCAAAGAAGCAATATGCGTATGCAATGTTCATACTTACCTCAAAGCAATTTATCCTCAGTTACTTGCACAACCAATTAATCTCCTTTAATTTCTTGAGTTTTCTTTTCATATGACATTTCCCCAAATGTTCATAATTAGGGTTTCTTCAATCAACAATACATAATATGATTCTCTATAATTTTAATCATGTTATAGCCTCTATTATTTTTTCCTAACATCAATTTAATTAATCTCTTAAGAAAATCTGAAGTTTAAGAATATGTTTACTATTCATGTCACTATTCATCAATTTCCATAAATTATGGTATCTTGATTATTAATCAAAATTAATAGTCTTAAATACATATAATAGAGTCTATGTACTCATATAGATCTATTATATTTATCAAATTTCTTAATCTAAAGAGAAAATGAAGTTTGGAGAAAATTACCTTATTTTCCCCAAATCTGAGTTCTAGAAGAATCTGACTTGAAAATAATGATCACAGCCTTAAATGCGCTAACTTAATGATTCAATACATTAATTTTGAGTATTAATACATTAAAAACAATCGGGACATATTTGAGAAAAATAGGAGAATAAATGAGAACGAACGAAGAAAAGAGAAGAAGAAGATATTGTGAAATTAGTTACTGCTTCTCCTTTTAAAATAGGCTACAGCCTCTCAACTTGCCACTTCGCCAAACTCACTTTGCATATACCACTCCGCATATGCCACTTCGCATATGCCACTATGCATATGCCACCTCGCATATGCCATTTCGCATATGCCACCTCGCCAAGTTTCACTTCGCATATACCACCTCGCATATCCCACATCGCATATGCCACCTCACCAAGTTCCACTTCGCATATGCCACCTCGCATATCCCACTTCGTATATGCCACCTCGCATATCCCACTTCGCATATGCTACCTTGTGTATCCCACTTTGCATATGCCACCTCGCCAAGTTCCACTTCGCATATGCCACCTCGCATGTCCTACTTCGCATATGCCACCTCGCCAATGTCCATTTTGGTGAGCTGAAATCCTGCCTCGCCAGCCATCTCGTCACCTCACACTAAAATGGCTCACTCGCGAGATAAAGAAGTCCAATTGTCCTGATTCTTTTTCCCCAATTAACTTAGACACACAGGCTACAATTCCATGCTTACCCCTTTAGCTCAATCAGCCTCTAACCATTTTTGAAATCGAGGAACCACCTCGCACTATCTATTCTGCCGAGCTAGAAAACCTTCCTTGTCACTCCGCACTAAACCATCTCGCAATTAAGCTACAGAAACCCAAATTCCTTAATTCTTTTTGTCACTTAAAATATACACTCAGTGGTCCATCATAACCAAAATTCAAATCAAAAGGAGATCTACAAAATTTAGGCCGAATTTCTAAATTCACCCATACTCTACTCTCCAAAAACAATTGTCCAAGCAGGTCTGATTAAATTAGCTATCTCTTGAACTACAATTATCCAATCTCATTGAAATTTCTCAGCCATTACTATATACAGAAGATCAATAAATAGACTTAAATTTCCACATTCTCATAATACACATCAACTTACTGCAGGAAAATAGAAAACTAAATAAATTCTTGTTAAGGAATATATCTCCTTACACACACAAAATTTCCAAAATAATTTTACAGATTCATAGATAAAAATCTGTAACTCACATGATTTTCACTTTTAAAACCACAAAACTGACTCACACCAAAATCTTTCCTGCATACAAAAATTTAGAATTTCTCCAAACATTAATCTATCCACAATCATCTCAATAATTAGAAATTAAATAATAAATAACATATTTATTAACGGGTATTACATTCTTCCCCCCTTAAATAAATTCATCCTCGAATTTAAAGAACTTACCTTAAACTTGAAATAAATGGAGATACATGGCTTGCATAGACTACTTACTCTCCCAAATACACTCTTCCATGGCTTGATTCCTCCATAGAACCTTAACCATTGATATATCTTTTTTTCTTAGCTTCTTGATCATTTGGTCCACAATGGCAATTGGAACCTCTTCATATGTCAAATCTGGTTAAAGGTCTACTGTTGGAACTTGCAGCACATAAGAAGAATCTGCCATATATTTTCGAAGCATAGACACATGGAATACTGGATGTACACTGTCCAGCTTTGGTGATAAGGCTAACCTGTATGAAATCTCTCCAACCTTATCTAAAATCTCAAATGGTCCAATGAATTGCGGAGATAGCTTGCCTCTCTTGCCAAACCGTAAAACTCCTTTCATTGGCAAGATCTTTAAAAACACTAGATCTCCAATGGAAAACTGAAGGTCTTTTCTCTTCGGATCGGCATAACTCTTTTGGCGGCTAAAAGTTGTCTTTAATCTCTCTCGAATCATTGGAATCTGTTCGATGTATATCTTATCAATTTGGTCCTTCGATATACTTTCCTCCAACCTCATCCCAACACAAGGGAGATCTGCATTTCCTGCCATATAATGCTTCGTAAGGAGGCATCTAAATCATGGAATGGTAGCTATTATTGTAGGCAAACTCTATCAATGGCAAGTGAGCATCCCAATTTCCTCCAAAGTCCAGAATGTATATCCTCAGCATGTCTTCTAGAGTTTGGATGGTCCTCTTTGATTGCCCTTTTGTTTGTGGATGAAATGTCGCACTGAATTCATGCTATGTACCCAAGCACTCTTGGAATTTTTGCCAAAATCTCGAGGTGAACTGAGTACCTCTATCTGAGACGATCGAAACTGGAACTCCATGCAACCTGACAATCTCATTGATATAGATCTGAGCATATTGAGAAGCCGTATAAGTCGTCTTGACTGGCAAGAAGTGAGCTGATTTGGTTAATCTATCAACAATAACCCATATTGAATCATGGCCTCTTAAAGTCCTTGGAAATCCAACCACAAAATCCATAGTCACTCTCTCCCATTTCCATTATGGAAATGGCAACTCTTGAAGTAGTCCCGAAGGTTTCTGATGCTCGAACTTAACTTGCTGACAAGTTAGACATTTAGCTACATATTCTGCAACATCTCTTTTCATTCCACTCCACCAATAAAAACTCTTGATGTCGTGGTACATTTTTGTTGCACCTGGATGAACACTATAGTTAGAATGGTGAGCTTCCTTGAGAATTACATCCTTCAATCTATTCACAGCTGGAACACATAATCTATTGCCCATTCTCAACACACCATCAACTATGGCAAAGCCTGAAGATCTTTTTGTCCCCACATTATTCTTTAGCTTTACCAATTGAGGGTCCTTATCTTGTGCTTCTCTTATCTGATCAATAAGAACCGGCTTGACTTGGAAATGAACTAAAAACACTCCTGAATCCGACAAATTCAAACTAATTCCCAACTCATGCAATCTTTACACTTCTCTCACCAGAGATCTTTTACTCACTTGGATATGGGCTAAGCTTCCCAAAGACTTCCTACTCAATGCATCTGCCACTACATTAGCTTTTCCTAAATGGTACAATATTTCACAATCATAATCCTTAAGCAATTCAACCAACCTTCTCTGCCTAAGGTTAAGATCTTTCTGCTGAAATATATATTTCAAGCTCTTATGATCTGTGTAGATTTCACACTTCTCTCTATACAGGTAGTGTCTCTAGATCTTTAATGCAAATACTACTGCAGCCATCTCAAGATCATGCATAGAGTAATTCACCTCATGCTTTCTCAACTGTCTCGAAGCATAGGCTATCACCTTACCATGCTGCATGAGCACATAACCAAGCCCTACTCTCGATGCATCACAATACACCACAAATCCTCCTTCACCAGACTGCAAAACTAAGACAAGTGTCGTGGTGAGACAAGTCTTCAACTTATGGAAACTTCCTTCGCAAGCATTTGTCCATTGGAATTTCACTTGCTTCTGAGTAAGCTTAGTCAAAGGTGCTGCAATCTTGGAGAAATCTTGCACAAACCTCCTATAATACCCTGCCAAACCCAAGAAACTTCTAACTTCTGAAATGTTTGTGGGTCTAGACCAATTAAGGATTGCATCCACTTTCTTCGGATCAACTTTAATTCTTTCCTTACTCACTATATGCCCAAGAAAACAAACACTATTAAGCCAAAATTCACACTTGGTGAACTTGGCAAACAACTCATGCTTCCTCAAGGTTTGCAATACAATATGAAGATATTCTTCATGCTCTTCCTTGCTTCTAGAATATACAAGGATGTCATCAATGAATACAATGACAAACTTGTCTAGAAATGGCCTGAACACCCTATTCATTAAATCCATAAATGCGGCTGGTGCATTAGTCAATCCAAATGGCAATACTAAGAACTCATAGTGTCCATATCTGGTCCGAAAAGCTGTCTTGGATATATCTTCATTCTGAATTCTCAACTGTTGATAACCCGACCTCAATTCTATCTTGGAGAAATGACTTGCAGTCTGCAACTGATCAAATAAATCATCTATTCTTGGTAAAGGATACTTGTTCTTGATGGTAACCCTGTTAAGCTACCTGTAGTCGATACACAATCTCATAGAACAATCCTTCTTCTTCACAAGGAGTACAAGTGCTCCCCACGGCGAACTACTAGGTCTAATGAATCCCTTGTCAAGAAAATCTTGCAACTGGATTTTCAATTCTTTCAACTCAACTAGTGTCATATGGTAGGGAGGAATAGAAATCGGATTGGTGCCAGATGGCAACTCAATACCAAATTATCTCTCCCTATCTAGTGGCAAACCAGGTAACTCTTCTGGAAATACATCCGGAAACTCATTAACTATTGGAATATGCTCCATGTCTCTTACTTCCTTATGAGTATCCCAAACATAAGCCAAATACCCTTGGCAACCTTTACTTAATAAACTTCTTGCCCTAATGGTAGATATCACATTGTATGGTACTTCACTTCGCTCCACTTGAATCTCAAACTCCTCACTCGAAGGTGGCTTGAAGACTAGCTTTTTCCCATTGCAATTTATAGTAGCATAGTACTTGGACAACCAGTCCATGCCCAAAATTACATCAAATTCCAATACAGGCAATTCAATCAAATATACATCCAAGTTCTTGCCACCTATGCTAACCACATATGATGGATAAAAGTTCTAAACTTCAATCTCTTCCTCTAAAGGAGTAGAAATAACCAACACATTTTCAAGCAACTCACAAGGCACATGCAATTTCTTAGCAAAATATGATGACACAAAGGAATACGTAGCTCCTGAATAAAACAACACTCTAACATTCAAAGCTTAGATTGAGAGAATACCTATAACAACCGTGTTAGATGCCTGGGCCTCGTGCTGTGCTAAAGCAAAAACTCTGCCTCTGCCTCTACCCATAGGGGTTGATCCCGAAGCCTGAGCCACATGCTGATTTGACTCTCTGCCAGCCTCTACAGTCCTGCCAAAAATGCCTCGGCCTGCACCTGGCTGTTGACTAATACTCCTCTCCCTATTCATCTGGACTGTAGTCTGAGATGCCTGAGTTCTACCTTCAAAGGGCGGTTGTGGACAATTCTTGAGCAAATGACCTTGTTGTCCACACCTAAAGCATGCTCCTGATGCATAATGACATGGGCCATTATGAAATTTACCACATGTAGAACACAAAGGTTTAGGAGTCCTGGATGGTGCAAAGTTAGCTGAACCATGGCTCATTTGAGAAGTGGGTCTAGGAGTAGTCCGACTCTGCTGTGGTCTCTCTGAAGGTCCTCTATACCCATTCCTAGATGCTGACTGATGAACCACTCCCATATTCTTCATCCCACTTTCTTGTTTAGAAGAACTACCTGCTTTAAATTTCTTCTTCTCAACTCTTTCGGATCTAGCTTTCATCTCTTTATTCTCAATTATCCTAGCCTTATCCACCAGCTTAGAGTAAGAATCGAACTCAAGAGCAGCTAGGAGTTTAAATAGTGGAGCCACCAATCCTCTGTGAAACTTCTGGATCCGTGCCGCTTCTATAGGCACCAATGCAGGAGCAAATTTGCTTAACTGACTGAATTTCCTGGCATACTCTGAAACACTCATACCAGGGGGTCTGAACCAATCTCTCAAACTCTATTGATTTAGCTTCTCTCACACTATCTGGAAGAAATTTATTCATTACCAGTTCTTTAAATTTCTCCCAAGAAAGATTTTCATTTCCCCAAAGCATACCAGAAATGCTTCTCTTAAACCAATCTTTAGCCTCAACTTTCATTAAATACCCCACAAATTCTATAGCTCTTCTGTCGGGAATCTATAAAATCTGTACTTTCTCTTCAATTTCTTTCAAAAAATCTGTAGGATCCACTTCATCTCTATACTCTGAGGGCTTAAGCTCAAGAAATCTCTCAAATGATACCTCTTCCTCTTGATGTACAACTGGTGGTGGAACTGCTGAAGGAACAGGAATCTCTGGAGCTTGTACCGGAGGTACTTGCTGTTGTCTTTGCTGAGTAATGAATTCAGCTATCATTATATAGTTCTTTGCAGCTGTTCCAATTGTTGAGCCATATTAGCCACATCTACTGGTGGCATAAGAGGAACCTCATTTCCTCCATTTCCACCAACAGAACCTTTTTCAGAAGGCAATTCTCGTCTAGGACGACCTCGACCTCGTCCTCTATCATGACGTGGAGGCATCTTGATACTGATAAGAGAAACAAAGCAAACTTAGACTCAAAACACAAGATTAGCGCAGGTCTATACCAAAGGAATACACATCATTGACGTGACATGGATCTTATGCTCTGTAGTTATCTTAATCAATACTTATACTATGGCTCATGCATATCTATCTATCTTCTATCATAAGGATTATAAACCTATAGCTCTGATACCACCTCTGTCACACCCCAACTCCAGTGGTGCAACGGTCATAGGGCAAGGGTAGGCTTAAAGCCACCATAAACCCGTAGAACACTCATATCCTGGATCTCATTCATATTATATATATTCATATCAAATACAGATATCATTACAATATTCATTCCTATGATTCATGTAATCATAATTCATACATTTATATTTATCATCATATAATAATTTCCTCTTATTCCTTACTGATCAAAAGATACATCTCACATCACTAAGGAACAAGGGAAGCCCAAAAATGTAATAGTTCAGAAATCAAAATAATATCATTCTCAATATCTAACTACGGAGCTCTAGAGTATACTCCTCATACATACATTACTATAATACAATCTGATGAATATATATGTGTGTGTGTGTGTGTGTGTGTGTGTGTGTGTGTATCAAAATAATTACAATGGAGACTTCTTGGGGAATGAATCAAGAAGCTCGGTCTTCTATATTAGCTCCCTCTCTAGCTACACTATCACCTGAAATCTACAGAAGATGAGTGAGCTTTCAACTCAGTAAGATATGAACATGCAATATAAAAATATCAGTCCAAAGGAAAGGTCAATCCAAAGAACACGGGTAATAAAATATCATAAGGTTATGCTTATAAGAACAGAAGTGTTCACAATCGAATAGCACTATCAAATTACATGATAGAACTGCATAGTGCATCATTGCTACCTATCACAATAGAGCGCATCAGTAGTTCTTGTTACCTTATCGCAAACGCATGCTTGGTCAGACATACGCCTAGAGCTTATGGTCCCCTCTAGGTGGAACATTGATAAAAATCCAATCAGCTAGGTTCCCAAAGTGCACAATGGACCAATGAATTTACTCTCATTGGGAAGAGCGTTTTATCCATATCATGGGTCATATAGCTGCAATCTTACAAGAAAACATATTGGTTACAAGACCATCAACATATAATATAAATTCAGTCAAGTTACAATTTGGTTTCATATGAACTTGGTCCAAGGAAAGATGACCAAGTCATTTATAATATATATATGGTAATCATATGTAACAAATTGTCATTTTTTTTTAGAATATCATGGGAATTTCAATTAACAGGTCAGTAATACAATGTCATATAACATGTGAATCTTATATGTGGACATTAAAAAGGCTTGGACATTTTCTTTCAAAGAAGCAATATGCATATGCAATGCTTATACTTACCTCAAGGCAATTTATCCTCAGTTACTTGCACAACCAATAAATCTCCTTTAATTTCTTGAGTTTTCTTTTCCTATGACATTTTTCCAAATATTCAAAATTAAGGTTTTTTCAATCAACAATACATGATATGATTCTTTATAATTTTAATCATCTTATAGCCTCTATTATTGTCTCCTAACATCACTTTAATTTATCTCGTAAAGAAAATCTAAAGTTTAAGAACCTACTTACTATTTATGTCACTATTCATCAAATTCCATAAATTCTGGTATCTTGATTATTAATCAAAATTAATAGTCTTAAATACTTATAATAGAGTATATGTACTCATATAGATCTATTCTATCTATCAAAATTCTTAATCTAAAGAGAAAATGAAGTTTGGAGAAAATTACCTTATTTTTTCCAAAACTGAGTTCTGGAAGAATCTGACTTGAAAATGATAATCACAGTCTTAATTGGGCTATCTTAATGATTCAATGCATTAATTTGGAGTATTAATGCATTAAACGCAATCGGGACAAATTTGAGAAATATAGGAGAAGAAATGAGAACGAACAAAGAAAAGAGAAGAAGAAGATATCGTGAAATTAGCTATTGCTTCTCCTTTTAAAATAGGCTACAGCCTCTCAGCTTCCCACTTCGCCAAACTCACTTCGCATATGCCACTCTACATATGCCTCCTCGCATATCCCACTTCGCATATGCCATCTCGCCAAGTTCTACTTCGCATATGCCACCTCGCATATCCCACTTCGCATATGCCACATTGCCAAGTTCACTTTGGCGAGCTGGAATCCTGCCTCGCCAGCCATCTCGCCACCTCGCATTAAAATGGCTCGCGAGTGAGATAAAGAAGTCCAAATATCCTGATTCTTTTTTCCTCAGTTAACTTAGACACACAGGGCCACAATTCTATGCTTACCTCTCCAGCTTGATCAGCCTCTAACCATTTCGAAATTGAGGAACCCCCTCGCACTACCTTATTTTGCCGAGTTGGGGAACCCTCCTTGTCACTCCGTACCGAACCAGCTGGCAATTGAGCTACAGGCACCCGAATTCCTTGATTCTTTTTGTCACTTAAAAATAGACACTCATGGGTCCATCATAACTAAAACTCAGATGAAGAAGGAGATCTACACAATTTATGGTGAATTTCTAAATTCACCCAGACTTTACTCTCTAAAAACTGCCCGAGCAGGTCTGATTAAACTAACTATCTCTTGAACTACAATTATCCAATCTCATTGAAATGTCACAGCCCTTACTATAACACATGAAGGAACATTTTTCCTGTTTATACTTTTAACTCAAATAGCCACCACCATACACAGAATTTTCCAGAACAGTTTTACAGATTTTATAGATAGTATAAAAATTTGCAACTCTTATAATTTACACTTTTAAAACCATAAAATTGACTCATCAAAATCTTTCCTGCATACAAAAATTCAAAATTTCTCCAAACATTAATCTATCCACAACCATCTCAATAATTAAAATAATTAAAAATCAAATATTCATTAACGGGTATTACAGTAGTGCAACGGTCCTTAGGTAAAGGTAGGCTTAAGGTCACCATAAACCCGTAGAATACTCATATCATGGATCTCATATATAACATATATTCACATCATACATAGTTATCATCATGTATTCTCATTTCTATGAATCATATAATCATCATTCGTGCATTTCCATACATCATCATATAATTTCTTCTTATTTTTTACCGATCAAAAGATACATCCCACATCAATAAGGAACAAAGGTAACCCATAATGTATCAATTCAGACATCAAAATAATATTAATCTCAACATGTAACTATCTATGGAGCTATAGAGTATACTCCTCATACATATAAATGCCATAATACAAAATAATATTCCTTGGTTTGACCTTTGCATTGCATGTTAATATTATTTAGTTCTTGAAATTTAACAAAATTAACACTTGGATCCCTATATTTTTAGAAAGTAGTTGTTGGGTTCCTAATGTTTGATTTTGTCACAACAATTGGTCTTTCTATCTATTTGTCCTTTAAATATCATTAAAAAGACGAAAATACCCCTAATTTTTCATTAAATTTTCTTTTTCATATCATTTCATTAAAATCTATTTCAAATTTTCTTCACTTTTCTTCACAATCAAACCTTCATTTCTCTACATAATTTCACTAATCACAATATTCACACACAAATTTTACTTCCTTTAATTTCAACAAACCCAAAATTTACACAATTAATTAATTAATTAATTAAACACGAAAAAAGAAAAAAAAAAGAAAAAAGAAAAAACATCACAGTATGAAGAAAAAACAAGAAAATATATGAATATGAGTTTTTTAGAAAGGAAAATGGGAAGAAAATGAAAGAAAATGAAGGAAAATAGAAAGAAAATGAATGAAAAAAATATAAATGTTGAATATGAAGGTACTTTGGAAAAATAATTTATTTTTTATTTAATTTTTAATTTTTTAACAGAAAATTTGAAAAAACCCTACAGAATGACTAAATTATTATGACAGAATCAAATATGAGGGACCCAATAGCTACTTTCTAAAAATACAGGAACCCAAATGTTAATTTCGCTAAATCTTAAGGATTAAATAATATTTTACCTTTAAAATTTTAATTCATATCTCTTTCTAGTTTTATACTTTAGTTTCTCAGTAACTAAAAGATGAAAAAATCAATGAGTAAATAATTAGCATACTCAACTCAACTAAGTCTCAATCTCAAAATTAATTGAGGTAAGGTTTATGGATTTTTTATTTCCACTTTAAATATTTTAGATTTCTTTTTCTGATAATTATAATACATATAAATTATATTATACTCATATCTTTCAAGTTAGTTTAGATTTATCTCTTCATTTTCTTTTTCTTTTTCTTTATCATGATGTGCTTGATCTTTCTAATCGGGGTCTCTTTAAATCTTCATTTTACATATCCAAATCATTTTAATCTACTGTATCTCATCTTGTCATAAAATCGATACTATTTTTACTTTATTTGTAATGTTTTCGTTATATATATTTTTCATAATTTTAAAGTACGACTCATGAATTTAATTCTCCTATAGTTTAAATAATTTTAAATGTCTCATTTATTTTAAAAATGGGTACTAAAATATTTTTCCTCCATTCATTTGACATTTTCTTAAAATTAAAATTTTATTAAATAATTTAACTAAATTATTCATTAATCGATATTCCATTGGGGTCACAGAATTTCCTAATTTTCATTCTCTTTAAAAAAAAATTAACATCTGAAAATCTAATTATTTTAGTGGTCAAAAGTCAATAATATCCATTCTTATATGTTTTCTAGTAAAAAAAATAGTGTAAAACAAAATACATCATCAAACCAAAGAGAGCACAAAAATATCTTCTCTTTGGTTATGTTTTCCATGCTACCAATCATACTAATAAATCAACCTACCTATGAAGTACCTATTGAAGATTAAAAAATATATATATATTGAGAAGGATGGAGAAAACGTTAAATAGATGTGAATTTTTGGTAGTTTGAAAATGAGAATGGAGAGAGCTTAAAATAATAAGAGAGTGAGGGTAGGAGGGATAGAGAGACATGGATTCACAAGCGAACTGTTTGGATTAGCTCGCAAACTGATTATTTGTCGCATCATTTTTTTTTATTTTATTTTAATTCTTCGATGTCCATGTCAGCGAGGTGGACCCAGGTGGGAGCTATAATTATTATCTTTTTCTCTTAAAAAAAAGTATTATTATCAAATCTAAGAAAAAAAATAATTTTAGCTTTGTAAATTTATTTTTGAAACAAATGAATGTAAAGTTTATTTTATATAACAATATATTTAATTAGTAGAATTAAATGATTCTTTGTATTTAATATACTATATAATAATAGATGAAACTATAATTTATAAATTTTTTTTTTATAAATTTTGATTAATAATCATTTATAACGTATTAGGTAAGATATTAATTTTCAATTGAATTGTTATATAAATATGAATTTGTAAATACAATTTTAATATAAAATTTATCTGATATTTATATGAAACAAATTCTAAATAAGATTTTTGAAAAAATATTTGGTAATTAAATAAAATATTATTTTTTTAAAAGTTATTTTGAGTTCATTAGAAGATATATTCAAATATACAGTTTTTTATTTTATTAATTAAATTGATACAATTTAATATACAGTTACTTCTTAAAAATTAATAAACTCAAGATTCTTCTTACAAGTTTTAAATATTTTAAACTTTTTAATTTAATGAAATTATTTTATTTTATATTAAAATTTTCATTGTTTATATTAAGACACATAAAAATTTAATGTCTATAACCAAAAATCTCATGTTAAACAATAATTTAAATTACTATATAGTAGATGGTAAAACAATTGTTGCAATAAAATAAAACTAACATTAAGCTAAATTGATTAGTGTGATATTTAATTAAAAATTATTATTTTAGCATTCTTTATATGAATTTTTTGCCAAAATATGTGATATTAAAAAGATAAGACCAATCATACTAAAGTAAAATAACATTTAAAAAGTTAATAATTACTTTAAATTTATTTTAAAAAATGAATTTTAGTTTTTTACTATAACGAAAAGTAGCACAAAAATATAGGTTGTAATGATACAATTTCAAAATAGTTACCTATAATTGTAAATTTAGCCAAAAATTTATGTTTTTCAATTTTACTATTACTAAACTAAAAATTTTGAAAAAAAATTACAGAAATGTATTATTTTTTTTTCATTTTTACTTATATTTTTTATTTTACTTCTGTTTTATATTTTAAAAATACGATTTTTGTTATATGTCATATTTTTGAAAAAATATTTTTAAATATATAATATTTTTAAAGAAATATTTTTGTTATAGTAAAATAAATTTTATTTTATTTTTTTGGTATTTTAATAAAAATCCAAAAAAAAAAATTAATGTCCTAAGAGGCTTAAAATATGGAGGGAAAAAAAGCTACGACAACCAACTCGCACGTGCATCACAAGTAATTAATTGGGTTTCTATGACAGGCCCAATTCACAAGGGTAATGAAAAGACTAGTAAAATTGACAGCTCAAAAGGCAAAGAAAAAAATAAGATGAAAAGGACTGCAAATTGAAAAATCACTCAAAATTTTTCCTCAATTGGACTACCAATCATGCCCTGTGATAATTTGCTGAAAATCCCTATAGTTGGTGGGTTTTTTTTTCACTCTTCGTTAAGATTTATAGTCTTGAATATCAAAAATGGTGTTTGGTGGCTTCAATATTGCCAAAAATCCCAAATTCAAAGGGGTTTTTTAATAATGTCTATAATATAATCTTGTTGTTTTTATTCTACGACTGGGTAGATATCCATAGAAACTTTTATAATAGTATTTTAACTTCGGGAGCTATTTTTGCTAGTGGATCAAGCCATATTGCTTTAATTCATATGCAGATGATTGAACTTGATATTAATTCCTCATCTTCAACTAATGGGACTGATGATCAAAATAATATAAGTGTACAAAATCTAGCTTTATGTGGTGGTTTGATTGATTATAAGGGTTATGCTAATGAATATGAGTATTTGAAGGAGAACATAGATTGTTCATCTGGTGGGTTCTTTGATTATGTCAAGTTATTGTATTGTGATTGTGGTGATTTTAGATGGTTGGGGTATGTGGTATTGGGTATTTGAGTATTTAGCTTGCTGTTTTGTTTTATTTGTTGGGGAATACTGCAGCAAACTACTTTTGTTGTTCATTGGAGAAGTTATCTTATCTTTTGAAGTTGCCTCCAACCGTGGCTGGTGTTGCCCTCCTTCCACTTAGGAATGGAGCTCCAGATGTGTTTGCAAGTATTGTTGCCTTTGTAGGTAAGGATGCCGGAGATGTGGGTCTTAATAGTGTGTTGGGTGGTGCAGTGTTTGTCACTTGTGTTGTTGTTGGGACTGTTTCATTATATGTAGCAGAGAAGGGCGTTCAAATTGATAGGAAATGTTTCTTTAGGGATATTTGTTTTTCCTCTTTACCTTATTGTCTTTGTTGATGATTTTGATAATTGGAAAGGTGAGTATTGGAGCGGCAATTGCTTTTGTCTTGATTTATGTAGTTGATGCTATCTTTGTTGCTGCTAGTGAGATTTTTGGGAAACATGCACGAAGGTTGAAACTGGATGTTATTACCCTATTGATTCTAATGCGAGGAAATATATTATCTCAAGGAAGTGAAGAAGATTCAACTATATATGATTCTCTGCTAGACATTAGGATTGATAGTTATATACCCCATCTGCCTCCTTCCCTACCATCATGGATGTGGGCCTCAAATATGGCGATATATTCTAACCACACATTGAAAGCCAGTATGCTGGATGAAGAAAGACCTCCATAGGGATGGATAAGGCCATGGAGATCAACAACTCCTCATTCTTATGTGTTAGATTGTTTTTCCTGATTGAGATGCTATTGACAATGCCAAAACAGCTAACAATTCCATTAGTTGAAGAAGAAACATGGTCAAAGCCATATGTTGTAGCCAGTGCTACATTGGCTCCTATTCTCCTTGCATTTCTATGGAATAGCCAAGATGATGTGGGTCCTCAAAGTAGAATTGCAGTGTACCTTTTAGGGGTTGTAGTTAGTTTTACAGTTGGTTTTCTTGCATACCGGCACACCTTATCTAGTCATCCACCTCAAAGATTCTTGCTTGTGTGGGTTTTAGGGGGATTTTTTATGAGTATTGTGTGGTTCTACATGATAACTAATGATATTGTTGCTTTGTTGGTGGCATTTGGTTTGGTGTGGGGAATTAATCCATCAATTCTTGGATTGACTGTATTAGCATAGGGCAACTCAATAGGTGATTTAGTGTCGAATGTTACTCTGGCGATGAACGGTGGAGACAGTGTACAAATTGTCTTGTCTGGATGTTATGCAGGTCCCATGTTCAATACACTAGTTGGCTTGGGGATCTTAATGCTTCTAGGAGCTTGGTCACAGAGTGTTGGTACATATGTGGTTCCCCGAGACAGTAGCTTGTTTTATACTATGGGATTTCTCATTTCAAGATGTCACACCCCAACTCCAGTGGTGCGACGGTCCTAGGGTAAGGGTAGGCTTAAGGCCACCATAAACCCGTAGAACTCACAGATTACTATACTCATAAATACCAATAATATAACATCATAAATTTCCATGTTCATACATATA
>CANXYC011004278.1:0-16794 GCA_948193065.1 Aleurites moluccanus | reverse complement strand
AAATCAAACAAACACATAGGCAAACTTTGGGGCACATGGTTCGGCCACCATTAGGGATTTCACAAATTGGTTCAATTCATCAATTTAATGATTCAAATATGGTATTTGATGCAATGTAAACTCACCTAAACCTTCCAAAAGCCAATGCAATAGCTAATTCCAGCAATTTCATCAAAACCCCCAATTTGAGCTTACTTTGAAAACTCAACTTTTTCAATCTACAATTCCACATCAAATTAACCATCTATTAGTTGTTCATTTATATCCAATTGAACATTTCTAACATCAATTTGCCATTCCTAACTCTAATTCAACATGTCACCCTTTACAACTTCAATTTTAACATTCAAATTGCAATTACTTTCAATTATGGATATACTAATACAATTAAACTAATTACCCATTCAATTGAACCTAAAATAACACTAAATCATCAATAAAATCAAACAAATAAATTACTCACCCAAATTACCCAAGTTGGCCGAAATTTCAAGGTAATTTTTCCTCCAAATTCTTTGCTCCAATCAACAATCTAAGGCTACAAATGGATAAAGCTAAGTGAGTAGTTGATTTTGCTATCAAATTTTGTTGAATTTGGTTAAGAAATGAGAAAGATATGAAGAAAAGAAGATGGAAGAATGGAAAATAGAAATGGTGAAGGAAGAATGAATAGGAAATGAGCGAAATTGAAGAAGACAACCGGTAAATTTGATGCCCATATAAGACAAAAAGAATTATAAAATTACAACTAAATCCTCAAAGTTTCAACCTTTACACTTTGGTGCTTAAATCTTCTGAAATTTATTCTGAAAATTCTGTTAAGATTTTGATATCAGTATGAAAAGTGAATAGGCTTATTTTAATTTATCTTTATTTATAAAAATAGTTCTGGAGTTATTCTGTAACTCCGACTGACCCATTTCCACAATTCACCTTGAATTACCCTTTATTTACCAAAATGCCATTCTTTACTTTTCAGTGTTCTTAAATGATTTTTACTTCTTCTTTTTACCAAAATTACATATAAATTATGGTTATATTTTACCCCCAATTCAACTTCAAAAATTCTTCTGATGACCGGACTGCTTATTTCTCGGCAGTGTCCCAACACCACCATTTTCTGGAAAAAGTTTCAAATTTGCTTTCTAACTGTGTTTCTAAAATTATTTCCCATCAATTCAAGACTAATGGAACATATACTGAGAATTTATTCATGCATTTATGTTATGGCTTGCTAGGGTATTACAAAAACTGATATCCAATCTTATACAGGTTTACAGATACACTGATTTGCCCACAACTGAAGCATACGGAATTGATTCCAACTCCTTTTGTTCTCCATCATTCTTTGGACATTGCATGAGACTAAATTTATCCCCTTTTTGAATAGGAATAATTCTTGTTGAACACTTGTCCATATTAAATCTCTCGAGAATTCTTTTGATATAACCTTTCTGAGACAATCCCAACAATTATTGTGATCTATCACATAAAATTTCAATTTCTATCACAAAGGACGCCTCTCCCATATTTTTCATTTCAAATTTCTTTGAGAGAAAATCTTTTGTCTCATGTAGTATACCGAAATCATTAGCAACAAGTAAGATATCATCAACATATAGAACTAAGAAAACAAACTTACTCCCACTAATCTTTCGGTGTATACACCGACCAACGGTATTTTCTTGAAATTCGAACGATGTTATATTATCATTAAACTTAAGTTACCATTGTCGAGAAGCTTGTTTAAGTCCATGTATTGATTTCTTAAGTTTATATGCCATTTGACCTTTTGTTGAGAAACCTTCAGGTTGGTCCATAAATACTTCATCTTTAAAATCCCCATTAAGAAAGGTTATTTTCACATCCATTTCGTGTAACTCTAAATCAAATTGAGCCACCAATGCCATTATAATCCTCAATGAGTCTTTATCTGAGACAAGTAAAAAAAAAGTCTCTTTATAATCGATGCGTCCTTTTTTAGTATGACCCTTAGTAATAAGTTTGGCTTTATATCGTTTAACATTGCCATTTGAGTCGTGTTTGATCTTAAAGACCCATTTACACCCAACTCGCTTAGAACCTTTTGGCAATTCAAAGAGATCCCAAATTTTATTGTCTTCCATGGAGGGTAAATGATACCACTGATCACTAAACTATTGTGATTTTTATTTTTTGATTAGAAACCGAAAAATCATTGCAGATTAATACCTAACCTTTTTAAAAAGTTTCACCGGATAATCACTTGTCAGATTTTTTTATCGGATCGAAATATGTAGTGTCCACGTAAGTAGATGGTGATGACATGTCATTAACATATGGATTACTGCTGGTCAGTCAGCATCCATGTCATTAGCCATGATAAGTGGAACGTGGAGCCCATTTTTACAATCAGTCTTTTCATAGGCCAATGAATGACGAACACATATCGAGGAGAGAAAATTAAAAAAATAAAAATTTCTATCTCCCCGTCCCATTAATCCCTTCAACTTCTCTCTCTATTCCTTTCTCTTTCTTTCTAATTTCCAGAAAATCTTCATCAATATATTTGAGCTCTAATTAATCCAAATGTAAATAATGCAAATAAAATTTTCATATAGTAATCCAACAAAAACCTCTTAACATACCGCTGATCTTCATTACAGTTTTATTCTCTTCCTTTTTGTTGATTTTTTCTATTCTTTATCTCCAAACTGAACCCTTCAAATCTCACCTCTTATGGGCATAACGTCACTGATGGTGATATTGGAATTAGTTAAGGCCCAATCGTCGAGCCCCTTGATGAAGAACCTGAAATGTTATTGAAAAAGAGAGATCCTAAGAAAAGATTAAAAGCGATCAGATCTAAAGAAACTATTATAGGTCCAATTCAAACTGAAGAAAGAACAAAAGGGTTGTCAATTAAAGAGAAAAATAGTAAAGTTTTGGTAGATAGTGAAAATGGGTTTGTGGCAAACGAGGGAGAGAAAGAGTGGACCGAAGAGGATCTAGAAATATTGAAGAAGCAAATGGTGAAGAAGCTTCTAGGGAAGCCAATCAGATAGGAGGTGATTGCAAAGGCATTTAAATGGAGGCATAAAGCGGAGAGTGTGATAAATAAGGCAAAGGAGATAGGAAATTAGGTGATACTAATTCATATGCAATGTTTTTTAAGAATAGGAAACCATTGGACACAAGGGTTTAAGATGAGATTTGTGAGGCTAGGAAAGATAATGATAGTGATAGTGGCAATGGTGGTGCTGGTGTAGTGGGGGGGAGTTCCAAAGAGGATATTGCATTGTTAAATGCATTTAAAGGGTTTCCTAAGGATATGGTAATAACATGGGAGAAGTTTGCAGCTGTAGTTCCTTAGTAGTCAAAGGCAGCTTGTCAGAAAAGAGTTGTTTAATTGAAAAGGGATTTTGGGACTTCAAAAGCTCATGCTAAGAGTTAGATGAACATTTGGGCATTTGATTGCAAGAAATTTTGAGTTTGAGGCAGCATTGGGGAGGAGATAAGCGATTCCATTATTTGTCTTTCCTTTTTTTTTTTGAATTAAAAAGGAAGTTGCTACAAATATTACCTGATTTTGTTTCATACATGATTTTTTTCTAAATCTGTTGAAACTTGTTATAATAAAATTTAATGGCTATTTAGTTATTATAATGCCTTGATTGATGAAAGTTGATGTGTTTCTATTGTCCTTTATACTTACTAATTACTTTCTTGATTGATAGTTGATGAAAGTTTCTTCTTGAACATTACATTTGTTCATCATTTTTTTGATAATATAGCTACCAAATGGAGTATCTTATAACTTTTTACCAAAAAGCTGCAGCTAAATAACCTACTGTCCATTTTTCAATAATTAAACTGCTTTTATGTAGACATGAGACTTGATTTTGTGATATTTTTGAGAAAGATGCCCAGAGTTGTCTTTTCGGCCTTCAAAGATAATTTTTTTTTTTTAATTTTCTCTCATGGACACGTATTAGACATTCATTGGTGCATTTTTCGGTTGACTGTAAAAAATGAACCCCAATTTCCACTTAATATGGTTGATGATTTGGATGCTTTTTCACTAATAAGAATCCACCTGTCAATGACGTGGCGTGCTCCGTCATCACCATCTTCTTACATAGACACCACATGTTCCTATCTGAAAAAAAAAATCTGACAAGTGATCATCCGATGAAGCTTTTTAAAAAAGGTTAGGTATTAGTCTATAATGATTTTTCAGTGAGTGATCAAAATAGAAAAATCACAATAGTTTAGTGATCAGTGGTATCATTTACCCCTTCCATGGATTTTAATTCATCTTTCATAGCATTAATCTACTTTTCAGACTCAACACATTTTATGGCTTGTGAAAATGAAACTGGATCTTTATTAATTTTGATATCAACATCTAACTCTTGTAAATAAACCATATAGTCATCCAAAATGGTTGACTTTCTTTCTCTTTGAGATCTTCTCAAAAGCATTTCTTGTGGTTCATGTACAATAGGTGGTTGTGAGTTAGTTTCTTGTGGGTGTGTTTCTTCATTCAAATATTCATCAATTACTAGAACAACATTTGGAAATTAGAACATTGTGTGTTTCTTCATGCAAATGTTTTTCAGTATTATCTAAATGTTCATTAATTACTGGAATAATATTTGAAACAATTATGGATAGAGAAGTCATTGTGGGTAAAGGGACATTTACCTTGACTTCTTTGATATCCATATATTATCATTCATCACTCCTACAAACTTCACCATTCTTAATGAATCTAACATTTCCAGTTTCAACAATTCTGGGACTATGCTTTGGACAATGAAACCAAAATCCTTAGATCTCTTTAAGTAACCTATAAGTAACCACTAACTATTTGAGAATCTAATTTCTTTTCATGTGGATTATAAATTCTTGCCTCAGCTGGGCAACCCCAAATAAGCAAATGTTTTAAATGAGGTCTCCTTCCAGTTTACAGTTCATAATGAGTTTTTGAACTGCCTCACTAAGAACCCTATTCAACAAAATACATAACAATTGTAATGGCATACATCCATACAGATTTAGGTAGTGAGGAGTTACTCTTTATACTTCTAACCATATCCATTAATATCCTATTTCGCCTTTCTGCCACACTATTTTGTTGGGGTGTGCTTGGCATAGTATACTGTGCACATATGCAATGTCTTTTAAGGAACTTTGCAAAGGAACTTGGACATTATCCTGACTCATCATATTTTTCATAGTATTCACCCCCTCTATCAGATCTTATAATTTTCACTTTTTTGTCTAATTGCATTTCAACCTCAGTAATGTATAACTCAAAGGCATCCACTGCTTGAGATTTTTCATTAAGTAAACATAACTATATCATGAAAAATCATCAATAAAGGTAATGAAAATACTTTTCTCCATTAAAAGATGGAGTATCAAAAGGTCTACAAACATTAGTATGTATCATCTCAAGAAGTTGAGTGCTTCTTGTGGCTCCTTTCTTATTATGTTTGGTTTGCTTTCCCTTAGTGCAATCTACACATATACTTAGATCTGTAAAATCTAGATTTGGAAGAATCTTATTATTTACTAATCTTTCCAACCTTTCTTTGGATACATGACTTAAATGTCTATGCCACAAGTAAGTAGAATTTAATGCACTATGTTTAATTCCAACATTACTATGAACAATAAGTAAGGATTCAACAAATTTATTATCAAGTTTCAATTTATATAATTCATTAGTAAGAATAACAAAACCAATAAATAAGGTGTTCTTAAATAAATTAAAATACTCATGTTTGAAATCTCCTTTAAATCCAATAACATCATGTTTTGAAACATAAACCAGGTTCTCAGAAATTAAAGGTACATAGAGAGTTTCCAAAACATCTAGTTGATGACCAGAACCCAAGATTAAATGATAAGTCCCTATGCCTTTAATTGGAGCCTTCATACAATTTTCCATAAAGAGAAAATTCTCATTTGGGTTTATGGTTTAGATCATAAGAAATCCCTGCATTACATTGAAAATATGAGTAGTAGTACCAGTATCAAGCCACCAAGAATTAAGAGGAACTTCATATAAGTTTGATTCGAAGCATACAAAAACATAATATTTACCTTTTCTTTCAAACCAAGCTTTACGTTTCAGGCAATCTTTCTACCAATGTCCAACTTTCTTATATAATTTTCACTTGTTTGCCTTTTGTTCCTCTTGATTCGCTTGTGTAGCATTAGCAGACGATTTCATTTTCTTAAACCTTTTGGCTTTTACTTTCAGTCCTTTACTAGCTTCTTGACGTATGAGGTTGATGAAATGACTCCTTTGATTCTTCAGTCTTGTTTTCTTTTGAGTAAGCTTACTGCACAATTCATTAACATCCTAATTTTCCTTCAAAGTGTTATAGTTAATTTGAAAAGATCCATACTTAAGAGGTAGTAAGTTCAAAATAAACTATACCATAAAAGAGTCATCCAGTATTATTCCAATGTCTTTAACCTTGCTGCAGTATTAGTCATCTCAATAATGTGGTCCTGCATATTCTGCGACCCAATATACTTCAAGATCGTGAGTTCTGCCATAAAGGTACTAGCAAGTGACTTGTCTGCAGAACGAAATTGTTCTCCCACAAACTTCAAATATTTTCTTGCACTTCTAATTTGTGGAATAGTTATCTTAATATTGTTGGCAATAGTCATCTGCATAAACCTAAGGCTCAATCTGTTAGAACGTTCCCATGCCGTAGGATATGACTTCTCTTCCTCACTACTTGTATCTGTAAGAGAAGGAGGTTGATCCTCTAATAGTGCCAAGTCAAGATCCAAAACACCTATATGAAAATCGATTTGTTCACTCCATTCAAAAAAGTTCAAACCATTGAAAATGGTAACAGAAGAAGCTTGCGAATGAAGAGAAACGGCTGCAAAATAATACATAAATGCTCACATTACATACAATTACATTTATGGATTCAAAACAAATAATCAAAAATATACTATAGTTCCCCTTTAGGTGGATACTAAAGCACACTACCATAATTTAAATGCCAATAATAATCACTTATAGTAAATTAAATATTATCAATCAAACACACGTCATCTTTAGATATATAAATATATATAACTAAAAATGTTAATTTACTCTCATTATGTTCATTGTTTCATAAAATAATTAACTCACCTTTGTGTGAATTATAAAGCTATAAATAATAAACATCAATTTATCCATTTTCTATAGTCATAGGGATTTCATCAAATGATATGTTTAGTCATTTTGATGACTAATAAACAATAAATATATAATTCATACATAAATTAATAAATTTTATTTTAATAATACATTTATAAAACAGTAATGCGGAAATTTAATAAATGTTGTCAAATAAAATTTTAATCCACTTTATATATGCACAAACTTAATAGACACATTAATCAAATTCTTAGTGTCCTCTTTTATGCATATAATAATATGTAATTATACATACAAACAATTAATATATATATATAGTTAAGATTTAATACATAAACAGCCAATATATATATATATAGTTAAGATTTAATACGTAAACAGCCAAAAACACTTACCAACAGCTTAACCACCAAATCATACTGTCGAAAGAAATTTAATAATTATAATTATAAAAAACATTTCATCAATTCAATACTATTCCAACTATTATTATAGGAAAATTGATTAGCCAATTAAAAGGAACACCAACATCTATTGAATTAATGACGTGTGTAATGGAAAAAGGAAACCATAACGCTATGGATAACAGTTCAGCCAATAACATGTGCATCGATTGTATTTTATTGCAATTGAGGTAATCGTAACACTAATATGCAGTAAACAAAACAATGAAATTCATTAACATGCCATTAGAACAATTCACAGTGAATTATTCGATGTTTTTAACAATTCGGTCAAAGATTCAATGCGAGAGAAACAAAAGAAAATTTACATCAACTTAAGTGGAGAAATTATATGTCTAAAAATTATGCTCTAATACCACATGTAAAATATTGTAAGAAAAAAAATTAAATTAACTCAATCAATTTATAAATCACAGGATTTTGAACACATATAATTCTCACAACAAATCATATAAAACATATCTAATAGATTTGTAGCCATTGACATGTTACAAACCTTAAAAATAAATTGATTTTTCTCTCTTGACCCTTCTTTCTTTTGCGATGACTTTCTGATGACTTAATATTTTTGATGATTAATATAAAACCTAATGAGTAGGAAAATGACTAATTTATATCATTTATAATTTAATGTAGTACATCCATCATATCAGAAGATGAACAATCATGATTAATTAGCTATTTAATTAGTTATTTGAGTTTAAGAATTAATAGTTAGTTGGCCTATAATTATGTTATAATCTAACAAAAATTATATATGAAATTTGGAACATTTAGACAAAAATATCAAAATTTGATTTTGTGGACTCTCTTCCTCAATCTCTACCTTTTTTTTTTTTTTTTTCTCTCTCTCTCTCTCTCCTTCCCAATCTATCTTGCTCTCTTCCTCCCCTTTGTTTATTTTTCCCGTTTTCTCCTTGTTCCTTTTTTTTATTGACACCTCCACACTTCTAGATTTTTGTCCAATAAAAATTTTCTCTTTTATTTAATTATTTTACTTACTTTTATTTTCTTTCTTCTCCACCGACTTTCACTATTTTATATATTTTTTTCTCTTTTCATTTAATTTATTATTTTTAACCTTAGTTAAAAATTGGGATGTTACATAGGAAGTGGTGTGGTAGCAGACTTTGCTCCTGTGAGTCCAGTATCTTGTAGGATATCTAACATATACTTTCTTTGGTTTATATATAATCCAATATTATTTCTTGCTATCTCCAAACTAAGAAAGTATCTAGCTGATATAAGATCCTTTACAATAAACTGATTATCCAAGTACTGTTTGACTTGAATAATTTCATCAATATATATACCTGTCACTAATACATCATCTACATATATAATTAGTGCATGAAATCTAGTTGTAGATGTTTGGTGGAAAGACAATGATCATGACAGGACTGAATAAGACCAAATTGCTATAATTTATTTGTAAATTCCATATTTTATTGCCTTGAGGCTTATTTAAGGCCATACAATGACTTTTAAGTTTGCATACTATATTAGGTGGAGTAAGATACCCATTAAGAGGCAATATATATAAGTCTTCATCAATATAACCATGTAAAAATGCATTATTAATGTCAATTTATTGTATAGGCCAGGATTGACTTGCTACTATGGCTAAAAATAATTTGATTGTCACTAGTTTGGCCATATGAGAAAACTCTTCATGTAATCCTGTCCTTCAATTTGATTATAACCTTTGGCTACAAGCCTGCTTTGAACCTTTATATAGATCCATCAAGATTAACTTTAACCTTGTACACCCATTTTGAGCCTGTTGGCTTATTTCCTTTAGGTAATGCAGTAAGTTCCCATGTTCCATTCTTTTTTAGAGTATCTAATTTTGTTCTAATAACAGCTAGCCACTTAGGATCTGCCTTTGCTTGCTCATAATGTTTAGGTTTTTGAACAGAAGACACATTAGCTATAAAAGTCATATATGATTGATCAAAGTGCTTATGAAGAATTAAAGGATAAAGTTCTAAAAGATAAGTAACTAAATCAGAGGGTTTGGTGACTGAACTTTGAGTGATAGTTGGAAATTGAACATTGGAAACAAAGTATTGCATCCATTTGGATTTGGATTTTGGTACGGTATTTTGTTTAATTAAAATGACTATCATTGGTAGCGGGTTGTGGTGGTAATGGATTTTTTGTAGGTAGAGGTGTATCAACATGAACTGTTTGAGCTGGTAAAAGACTAGTTGGTTATGAAGAATCTGTTTGTGTTGGTATAGAAGGGTCAGAAGATGATAAATCTATCAATGGATATTCAGTAGAAGTAGGTGATTATATTTGAGGTATGTTTTCAGTATAATCATCATTGACATAAATGTCAGGCAACATAGAAGCAGTCTTATCAAAATTAACAGGCAACCAATATCAGTTTTAAAAGGAAAGGTCTGTTCATGAAAATTACATCCCTAGAAAAATAAAGAATATGTGAATCTATGTCATACACTTGATAAGCCTTCTAGCCAGTCTCATAGCATAAAAATATAGATTTGTATGCCCTTTAATCAAATTTTCCTTTGGAAGGTTTAGTGTTGTGAATTTGACTTGTAGAAAAAGGTAATATATGTTGATTTGCTAGAGGACAAATGATGCAAATTTCTTTTGGTTTGTCTATCATGGTACAGGGTGCAGGCAAGTGAGCAAGTTTCACATTGGATACATGTCTTAGTCTAGAATGTAATAGTTCAAAAGAAGCAAATTGAGTATGTTTATGATTCAAAGTAGGAACTTTTGTCTTAAAAATGTTAATGACTGTAGACTCCTATAAAGCATATTTAGAAATGGTATTTACAGAAAAGTTGTTTTTGTCAAGGATATAGAATCCAGCATGGACTTTTCTAACTACCATAGCTTGTTCAGTCAGTAGGTCCTGAAAAGAATAGTATGTATCATAAATATGATTCTAATCTTTATAGTTTGAGTTAATTTATTAATAGATAACAAATTAAATTGAAAATTGCGTATATGTAAGATATGTTTTAAGTTTAAAATGACTACAAAACTACTGTCCTTATATGATTTATTATTCTTGTGGATTGTTTGGTAGGTAAACTTTAGTAGGTGTATGGATTTTAAAGATAAAGGTAAGCACATTGACCTTAAAACACATATGATTTGTGGCTCCTTAGTCCATTATCCAAGCATCCCTAAGACTATAATCAAAGTAATGTAAGGCAATCAAATGGTGTATACCTATATAACTAGTGTAATTTGCATATGCTCTATTGACTATAGTCTTGCCTTTCATATACCTCTAAATCTCCCTCTGGACAGTTGAGGAAGTACTAGTAGTTAAGTCTTCTTGCTTATTTTGCTCTTGATTGAAAACAACTTCTTCAAGAGGATGGCTATTAATTTGTGCAACAACCCTATACTATGCCTTTCCTTTATGTCTATCATTACTTTCAACACCTCTCTACTTCTTCATTTCTTCATACCATTCAGGATAACCATGTAATCTGAAACATGCATTCTTGACATGGCCAGGCATATTAAAATGCTCATAATATCTATCTATTTTCTTTAAATTGTCTTTATTTTACTCTCTATTTCTCCAATTTCCTGGTGAAGTGGCGAAAGTCTTCTAAGAATCTGTTGATTCTAGATGAATACCAGACTAATAGGTATCAAAGTTCGTTGATTCAAAAGAATACTAAAAATTAGAAAAAACAACTTTCACAAAAAAATGTTATTTTAATTCAATCAAAAGCTATCTCAACCCTAAGATTGACATGATTGTTTATAGAGAATAATCTCTGCTACTCCTCTAGCAACACCACATTTACACACAAAAAAGGCATAAGACATGTTAACTCATCCCATAACTTTTTTAATTTTGTATAGTAAATAGCTACAATAATAGTTCCTTGTGAAATGGAGCTAATATCCCTTTGAATTTTATAGATAAGAGGTTCATTACTTTCACCAAACCTCTTCTCTTTCTCATCTCATAGTTCTTTTGCATTGTTAGCATACAAAAAGGCTTCAGCTAACTCTTTTGATATTGAATTTAAAATCCACGAGGTTACAATATTATCTACCCTCTGCTAAGACTCAAATTTCTTAGAATCTTGGCTTGGCATTTCATATTTCCCATCAATAATCCTAATTTCAATTTAGCCTTTGGAAAGCTTTCTTCTAGATCGAGTCCAGGATAAGTAATTATTACCTGTCAAATGTGCACTCACTAGTACCATGCCAGGATGGTCAGAGTTTTGTAACATCAAATGATCTCCATAAGCAGTATCTACATTTCAACAGTCTCCATTTCTAGTTCTGTGATTCACACTTCTCCTTCTTCTTGTGGATCCATTTGTAACGCAATAACTAAGAGGAAAAGAAAGGAAGAGAAAGATTGAAAAAAAAAAGAAATCACAGATCAACCAAGCAAAGGTTGCTATGATACCATGAACAACGTGAACCTTAAAATGATGTTCATCACAGTAATCAAGATACAAGTACAATAGAACTCAGGGAGAAAAGATAAAGTTATCTACAATTTAGTAAAAAACGGATATACATTACTGTTGGACATGTGAATGAGCTATATATCAAAACAAAATAGACATCTGAGCTAAATGATAGCTAGAAGGAAGAAATAGAAAACTAAACTTACTAACCAGCTACGCAGACTAGGATTACAAAGATAATTTCACAGATAGTCCCTGAAATATTGACTAATGCACATTGTCGTCTGTAAACTTTAAAACGTAACACAAAAGTCCTTCAACTTTTAACTTAGTTTCACTGGCAGTCCTTATCCGCCCCAAACTTAAGTTATTTCCATTTTTACCCCAAAGTCCTATTTTTCTTTCAAAGAAATCCAAAAACCCTCTCTTTTAGGCTCTGATACCATTCAAGTGAGTCTGCCCTCCCTCTAATTACTCTGTTAAGAGGCAAAATTACAGAGAGCTACTTCTAGAGATCTTTTAAAGGGTTTTTCTTTTATTTCTGTTTTCTTTCAGCTTTTTATACTCGTTGTGGTAACGAGAGCTAGCAACAAGTCCTAAAAGGCCTTTGTTCTCAAGGAAAAATTCCTCAAATTCACTCTGTCTAAGAGTCAACTCTTCTAAATTTTTGAACAATTTATCTATAGAATTATTTAGAGAGTCTAAACGATCTATAATAGAATTTAATAACCCTATTACTAGATCCTTGCCTACACCGTGATCTAAGTGATGACAATCAGGATAAGAGCAACTCGAAGAATTACTGGTCATCCAATAAACGTGCAAAAGTACTAAGCCTTTCTAAATAATGGAAATTATTAAATTCAAGTTCTTGGTCTAGAAAATTTTTAAGTTTAAAATCTCTTTTATTAGGCTTTTCAAGTCTTTCATTCCTTTCTATAGCAACAGGTAATTCTCTTATTCTTTGTTCATATATAGCAAAGAAAGGATCTTGCACTCTAAGACTGGCACTCAACTCTTCCCCCCTAGCCTGAGTTAAAGCTAGACCTCTAAGCCAATTATTATTAGCAGATCGGCTGGAAGACATAAACTTTTAATTATACAATTAAAATATTTATAATATATACTTATGTAGACCGGGTCCACTAAGCTTCGCAATAGCTTTAGCTTTCCTTCCAAGCTCGTCACTAGCAATATCTTCAGAGAGATATGGAGGATATGACTTACTGCCCTTTCTTGGTTAGGTCTTACTACAACACTTTTGGATATCAGACCGTTTTGAAGGATGAAAGGTATATAGAAGTAAAATAATTACATAGATGAAGACTTGACAAAGATTGTTCTTTTAAAGAAACTCTGTATTTTATTTCACTCCCCTTCTTCAATAAGATGAAGAGGTATATATAGTCTTTTTACAAACAAGGCTGGTGTCTATATTACTGTTTGCCAGCTCAAAAGAAAAATAGTACAATAATTAAGATGGGTAGCTGGAATAGTATGCCAACTTTACAATATTTCAAAATAAAATGGACAGCTAGTGCCTCTAGTACTGTTTTCCAGCTATATTTGGTACAATAATTAAATAAAGACAAATACTGCTTTAATTTTATAGCTAAGAAGTCAGTCTTTATTAGGGATACGTTCTTTTGATTGAGACCACAAATTTTAAAGCTACTTTGACCTGTAGTGCTTTAATATTTGCAGTTTCTTCTGAAAAGCAATTCCTCAATTATCACGCTGAGGCTGACGTCATAGATAATGTTTTTTGTCACTCTATTTGTGAGTTACTGACTGGGCATCCATACTTTCTCTTAGTTCTGCATATCCGATAGCCATTTCCTCTGCAACACGTTGCTCTTTGAACTGAGCAACCTTCTTCCAGACCTTTATGGTTTCAGGTTGGAAATCCAGACTTGGATCTAAATCCACTAGTCTCAGAAATAATTTTTGTGCTTCTTCTCATCCTTTGATCATGGACAATACTCTGGTAATGGGAGTATATTGGGACCATATTGTAACAAATATTTTACCATCTCCGAGAAGGACATAATTATTTGCATAGATTGCCTTCTCCAGGCTAGTTTTGAAATTTTCAATTCTCACAGCTTGGGTAATAATCTTCTTTTCTTTGTATATGGTAAAATAAAAATTTAAATTCTGATTATTAACCTTCTGTGGCTCAACAAATTCTTTAGCCATAACAGGACGGAGATCCCAAATTTGATAAGGATAATGAACAGTTCCATCCTCACCACAATCCATAATTGTGCTAATAATATAACTGGTAATTATTCTTGAATATGAACTCAAGAACTCTAAAGATTCCTGTACAATATTTGGAAGTGATTTACACAAATCTTTATCATTTCTATTGATCTCGATAATCTCTGTCAGTCTTACATTTGTGTAGCGAAAACTTTCTTTCGCCATTTCTGAGGAAATTCTCAAAGTTAGACCTCCATATCCTTGCCAATAGATGTATGGATGTAACATAAAATATCTTTGAGGGAATGATCTATTGAGTCCACCTTCTTAATTTTTCTGGTATAGGCCACTTCTGGTGGAATGTATGAACTCATTTCATTAAGAAGTCTATCCCTTTCCATTACTAATTGAAGGAAATCTTCTTCATCCTTTTTTTGGATTTCAAGTTGTTTTTCTAAATATGAAGTATATGAAACAACTTCATCTGCAAAGTGTTGTAATTGCTTGAAGTTTCTTTTGGCTAATCCTCCATACAATCCAGAACACAACATAAACCCGTCTTTTGAAAGACCATAATCGTACTTTATGAAGTACCAGGCATTTTCATCCTTACAGGTGTTTGAAACCTCAGGATTATCTACCCTCATAATTTTCATGAATTCTTTATAAATGTCATCAGACTCATTTTCTGATTCTTTCATTGTGACTTCCTTAGGAGATTGTTGTTTTTCCTATTTTTTGAATTCAGTAAAAACAATATCCCAATTTAAATTATCACATTTAGGAATTTCATCCTCAAAGCCTTTTTTAGCTTTATCCTCTTTACGACTTTGGTTTGGAATCTGTGAGGATTCACTAGCCTTTCCACTAGCCTTATGTTTGTGATCTGACAAATCACCAGAGTTTTTACAACTCTCCTTCTATAAAGGAGTTTGATTTGGAACTTGTAACTGTTCACCGACACTTTTATTAGCCTGTTGATTTGGAATCGATAACGACTCACTAGCACTTTTAGAAGCCATTTGGTTTAGAACTCTAGATTCCTTGGCACTTCCACTAGCCTTTTGGTTTGGAACCACTGAAGGTTCACTGGCCTTTCCACTAGCCTTCTTTGAGCCATTATGGCTACCCTCATGTGAAGGAGTTGGGCATTGCAGCCTTTCCATAACGGCCATTTCACCTTCATCTTTTTTATGAAGTTCTTCTCTGAATCTTTTTACTTGTTCAGGAGTAAGGCCCAATTTGTTTGCTGTTCTTTCGTAAAAATCTTCAGGAACTTGCGCTTTGGGCACCAAAGGATTTCTCTTTTTGTTTTTCTGGGCCAAGGATTTCTCATTGGGCTTTTCGTTAACCCCTTTTGGGCTAATCAGTTCTTTTGAACTCGCTGGCTTCTTCTTAGAACACTCTGTAAAGATATGTCCTTCGGATTTACATATCCAGCACATAACATCTTTTGATGCTACAGTTTTTCTTTTCGCTCTTGAAGAACCAGAGCTATCACTCTTGGGATCTTGTTTCCCTTTTTCAATTTTCTTCGTGCATTGTTTCCGATTGTGACCCTCCCTTTTATAGATCCAACATAGCTTGTTCTTGGCAGCAGGGTCCATTTGTAAAATTAGACAATTCACGAGAAAGAGAATCAACTACTATATTTTTATTAGAAGGAATATATTCAATATCAAACCTGTAATAGCTAAACCATTCTTGTAATCTTAAAAGTCTAGTTTGCCTAGCCTCTTTAAGATTAAGATTAAGATTTATAAATCCTTTTACATAGGTTGAATCTATTCTAATTACGAACCTTTTAGGAGCCAGGAAGATGTAAAATGCTTTTATACCATTTTTAACTGCTAAGACTTCCTTTTCATGAATTGGATAATTAATTTCGGATCCTTTAAAGGTTCCAGACTAATACATACAGATTTTCTCCGGTTTTCTACCTTTGATTTTTAATACTGCTCCCCAGGATTTTTCCGAAGCATCTACCTCTAGGACTAACTCATCTGTATCTGATGGTAAATTAAGACAAGGTAAATTTTTTTCATTTTATTTTTTATTTGGATGACAGCCTGAGTGTCCTCATTATCCCAAAACCAAGGAACTTTATTGGATGTTTTCTTTGATATTCTTCCGAGGTCTTTGGATAAATTTTTCACGAATTTTTTAGCATAGTTAGCAAGCCCACAAAATCGTTGTACTTGCTTCCTATCTTCTAATTCGTCAGGAATGTTAATAATTTTTTCAGAAATGTGGCTTTGTAGCCTAATTTTTCCCTTTTCGATTTCCATTCCTAAAAAATTTATATTTTCCTTAAACCATTCTATCTTTCTTTCAGATAGAATCATACCTTCATGTTTGAAGATATCAGTCACTTGTTCAAGATGACTCATGTGTTCTTTTTCATTATTATTAAAAACTAACACATCGTCTATATAAACCACACAAAAATTTTTCAATATTTTAAATGCATTGTCTATTTTGCGTTGAAATACGCCTGGGGCATTTTTTAGGTCGAATGGCATTACCAACCATT
>CANXYC011003991.1:0-37738 GCA_948193065.1 Aleurites moluccanus | reverse complement strand
TATTTTCTTTCAGTTGAATAAATAGTTCACTTGCAAGTGAGAATACCCATGTTGATTGAGTTTAGTTAAATTCTAAAATTCTATATTGGTATACTTATTATTCAAATATATTTAATTTATTTGCATCAATTTAGTTTATTTATAAAATTGATAGCGTGTTTAAAGAATTCATATTTTGAGTAATGAATCTTTTTATGATATAATGATTCAATATTTTATTTTGAACATTATATTATCTATTTATTGAAAAGTGCTATATGCAGAACATATGAGGAGATTGTTGGATATATTAAATAACCCTAATATATATTCTAATATAAGCCCTAATAGATAATGAACCTTTGTAGTGGGTCTAATGGGCAAGAGCCCATTAACTGGTTTAACCCTAGTGTAAACCTATCTATATGCTAGCTGGGGGCAGCATGTTAGGTATTCCAAATTAGATACCTAGGGTGTAATGCTTCAAGTAATTGCATATTACTTGACCTAAAATCCTAACATCTTCTCATCTCTGGTTTTAGAATTATAGTCTGACATGATCAGGGACGGAGGCAATATATGGCCAGGTGAAACGAAAAAAAAAAATCTAATTAATATATAGAAAATTTTATATTTAGTCAATTTTAATACAGTTTTTACATAATTAATTCTCCACTCACCCAAAATTAATTAAAAATTATATTAGTTTATATAATTTTTTTTTATTTAATTCATTAAAACCTAATTTTCTTAACAAATATAATTTTCGCACCACTCAACATTGAATTTTTTAACTTTGTTACTGCATATGGGTGCATATGAGAGAATGGAATAAGTCACGTCATATTGTAAGGGTATAGTGAAGGTTATGTGTTGACAAGTTCGGCTGTCAACTTTAGAGCCTTGCGCCTATTTAAGCCATTTTCTGTTCTTCATTTATGTAAGGGATGATGTCTTATGTGCGTGGAGTGCGTCTGGAGGAGGCGTTCTAGGGACATTCCTTTAGAGGGGCGAGTTGTGAGGTCACTTGTCGGCGAGACTATGGCTTTAATAAACTGTCTATTGCTGAGGTGATATCACTTGTCGGTGAGACTATGGCTTTAATAAACTGTCTATTGCTGAGGTGATCACAAGCTTGTGAGAGACATGTGGGCCTTTGAATAGGACTTGAGCTTAATTATTTTGGCTGCTGAGGCCTGCTGGTCTTAACCTTTATCTCAATGGATTTATTTTTTCTCTAAAGTTATAAGAAGTGAAAGAATTATCCCTCATTAATATTATTTCAAATCATTTAACTTCTCATAAATAAAGATTTCTAATTAAAAGATTACCAAATTAATTGTAATTAAGATTTAATATTTCTATACATCGAAATATAATCTAATGATAAATATATATTTTTTCAGATAACATATTCAAAATCAATTCCCTATGAAAAAAAAAAAAAGAATTAAACATTTCTAAAAAAGAGAAAAAAGGTTTAGTACTAAATTAGTTGACTAATTATACATAAATAGGCATGCCAAAATTAATGAAGATCATCTCAATATCATGTACATTTGCACCAACTGCCAAGTGAAGTGCCAACAATTAAACCACACATGTTAACCCTAGCTAATCAATTTCTCAATTATGAAATGTATTAATTTTGATAATTAAAGTACAAAATCTAAAATAATTTGTCAATTTAATTTGGATAAATTATGATGACACTTTAAAATATTGTCATATTTAGCATGATAGTTCTTTATATTTTAATATTAATAATTATTAATTCTTGAATTTTTATCAGTCACTCGATATTTTAAATTTTATTTATAAAATCATGAATTTTTTAAAATATTTAATCATATATCTAAACTTTTTGGAATGAGATTTTTAATTTTTACTACTTAAAAAAATTTAATATTAATTGAATAATTATTGTTAACCAATTTAATTTTTATTATACACCTAAACTTTTCTAGGAATGGTTTGGTTTAATATTTAAAGTCAATTATTATTAGTTGGACAATCAACCATTAATGATTAAAATTTTGACCACTAAATATTTTTAAAATTTTCAATTATAGTTTTAAATTATTGATTTAAATTTTAAAATACTATATTAATACAATTACCATATACAATTTGATCTAAATAGATCCTTAATTCTTTATTTCTTTTAATTTATATTCATTTATTTGATTATGACCTAATAAAGTAGCTAGATTGTGAAAATAAGTATAGCCTTGAAATTAATCTTACATTAGATTTTTGTCATGCATCCCCCATTTTCTATAGTCAATTTAAGAAGGAAAATATGCATATCCACCCTTATTAGGGAAAACAATACTTCCTAACTAAATATTTTGGCAGGCTATTTATTTCTATAATTTCATTGCCTAAATTATTAAGGATTACAAGAAGAAATACTCATAAAGATTTTGTTACAATCACCTCAATTCTAGCTCCTTCATGTTTTTTTTATGAGTTTCGTGTGGTTAGATTATTGTCATAAAAATTATAATATTAGTGATTAATATTAAAAAAAAAATTATACACACTTATTTTTAATAAATAACACACTTAATTATATGGAAAATATTCAAATCCGAGACCTCCCAAAATAATTAATAATCTTTTATTATTACATGAAACTACAAGACAACTTGGTTCAAGGAAAAAATACTTTGTGGTGGGTGTGCCCACAAGTTTTCCAATAATTATCTATAAAATTTCATTTAAAAATAAAAAATAAATCTGTAATTAAAACATTATGCATATTTGTATAATTAATTATAAATATTTTTTTCCCAAAAAAGATTGTAGTTATTATCTAACCATTTCTTAAAAGAAAAATGAAGGTTTATTCATTAAATTAGTTGACTAATTATACATAAAATGACATGCCAAAATTAGGCCACACATGATACCTAACCTATTTCCAAAATATGAAAATAAATAGATTTGGTAATTAATGTACATAACTATAATAATTTATGTTTTATATTTTCTTATACTAAAGCATTGAAACCACCCAAGTCACACTTATGTAGATTACAAATTAACCTTTGAAATTTTTTATATCTTCTCAGGATTTTAGAGGGTAAAAAATAAAAAGTTTCACAACATCAATTTTTTAATAGAATTATATATAAATATAAAAGTCTAATTATAAAAATTCTTAAAGTTAGAGGAGTTTAGGGAGAAAGATTAATAAAAAAATAAAAAAATTTGGGGGATAAATAGAAAAAAATAAAAATTATAGGTATAAAATTTTAAAAAAATATATGAAATTAGAGGTTATTTATAAAAATTTATAGAGTTAAAAGAGTAACAATATAAATATTAAAAGAGAATATTAAAAAAATGAGATATTAGAGGAGTAAATATAGAAAAATTAAAATATATTTGAAACCTCTTCAATTTAGGTATACTACTTGTGAAAATTATTAAGTGACATTAAAGTATATTTCCATCATATATTATTAATATAGACTTCACATAAAAAACTTATTGTCTAAGACATTTTCAAATACCATCTAAATAAAGTCTATATAAACATCTTTTTAAAATGGTTTCAAATAATGTTTGAATAAAATTGTTTATTGTTATTAAACTAATGCATATCTCATAATATAAAAAATTTAATTTAATTTTTTTTAAATGAGGATATCATTAATATTTCATTCCATTATAAATATTTCTAATGTGTTAAAAAAGTTCAAAATCATGAATTAGAAGTTGAAATTAAAATGGTACTTTCAAATGAATATTTTTATAAAAATAATTTAAAATTATTATTTAATTAAAAATTTAAATTTTAAAATATGTTAGTTTAATTTTAAAATAAATTATAATTTAAGATATTTTTTCAATATTGTTACAAATTAGTTTGTAAATTTGGATGAGATTTTTTATTAAAAAATATTTTTAATTAAATTTAATGCTTTATAAAAAGTAAAAATATATAAATATTTATTCTAAATAAAATAATATATAAATAAAAAATTATTATATATTTTATATAAATAATAATAATAATAATTTTTTAAGCCTATCTTTCTGTTAATATTTTTATTTTTATCTTTATATACTTATAAAAATTTAAATTATCAATCACAATACATGAAATAAAGAAATTGTTAGAGAATATAGTGAAATAATTATATTATAATATTTATTAAAGTATCATATTATCTTACTTAGTTTTTATTTTTTATATTATTATTTTTTCTTCATTTAATTTATTTAGACAAAATTATTATATAAACAAATTCTTAAACTTTTATATTAAATATTTAAAATTAATAATTTTTAAATACTTAAAATTATTAAAAAATATAAAATATTATAAAATAAAATAAACTAAATTATAAGCATAGAGAAAATTTTAATATCAAATCTTTTTTAAGCTTCAATTTTAATTATATATATATTAGGACCGAGTCAAATTTAAACTTTATTTTCTAAAATTCAATGAATAAATGAATTGAATTTGAATAAAATTAAGATCGAGTGTAATTTAATTATAATTTATTAATAAGTTGAATTCGATTATAATTTTTAAATAAATTTTTAATAAATTAAATTTCAATTAATAATTAAATGAGTCAAAATTAAAATAATTTTTAAAACTCAATTCAAATTCCAACTCGAATTAAAAAAAAAAAATCAAGCCTCGGTTCGATTGCAGTGTGTATGTATATATATATATATATATATATATATATATATATATAAGATTTTCCCCAATATTTAATAACAATAAAAAAATCAACTTAGTCATTATGGTGTTTTGCATGTGTTTGGTGTATTACACAAACCTCACCCCACTCAGTCAATAAGTGTCGAGGCACTAACTGAAACCAATAAAAATCCACCACGTGGCAAAGAATTATTGTGCTGTACTTGTATAGAAACTCTGAAGAGCTTTTGCCTTCTTTCCATTACCATAAAACAACCCTCTAAATTTGGCAACCCCGTTAAACGGTCCAAGATTAATCTGAAAAAATAGGAAATCGGATTGCCACGTGTACGGTCTAAATTTGAGGAATTATTAAAAGAAATACTTCCTTAGTAGCACAGTATAATTCTCTTCTCTATTGTAACGCCAAAACCCAGGCTCTCCCATATCTACTGCGCTGCAAACCGAAGTTATTTTCTGTTAATTTCCATTTTTTTTTAAAAAGAACACACTCTCTCTCACTCTTCCCCCCGCCGGAAATTTCTCTGGCGGTCTCTCCGGCGAAGGTAGCTCCTTGAAAACCACTTACTTATGCCTCAATTTCTCGTTTTTTCCCACTTCTGTTATAAAATTTGTGTATAAATGTATACGAATTTTACAACAGAGACTTCTGATCTTTCTAAGCTCTCTGTTTCTCTCTAGATCGTTCGCTGCATGTTCTGTTCGATGGAGAAGCTTGATTTTGTAATTTCTTTATTTAAATCGTTAGGTTTTGATGATTGTTTTTGTGCAGGTGTTTGAGCAAAGGGCAAAAGGAAGCTTTGAAGTGTGTGTGATTTTGGATGACTCAAGCTTGATCTTTATCGATGGCTTCTATAAGTTAAACGGCGTTGTAAAGAGTACAATTCGTTCCTGACACATAGCAGTTCTAGCTTTGAGTGTGAATCACACTAAGGGAAGCGCGTTAAGTGAATTGATGTTGTCAACTCAGTGAGTTTGCTGAATTGGATAGCGGCTAAAAATGGTAGGCTTGAGAACTCTTTATTGAAGCTTTTTTTTTTTTTTTTTGTTGTGCAACAGCTGTATTAAAAATTCGTGGTTAGTGATTAATTATGGTGTTGAGTGTTCTGTTTATTTATTTTATTTTATTTTATTTTTTTGAATGCTGTTTGGGAATTTTAGATGGAAACTAATTCATGTTAAATTTCTATCTTTAGAGTTTGATTTTTTAATTACACGTGATAGTTTCTTACTATCTGTTAAATAATTTGGTATATTTGGAAGATTTTTTGAGTTTCAATTTATAGGAATGATGATGATGACGACAAGCTGTCCATTGTCCTTTGATTCAAGTTCAAAGCTTGTTTATATTCTGTCATCTATATTTCCATGGTATCAGTGATTAGATAGAACAAAGGATGATTATACTAAATATTAATTTGTTTATTTCAATTCCTTCAGCAAATGTTGATGTACTGTTTGAATCAGTGGTATAAATGACAGTTGCAAATTGTCTTGAGATAAGGTGGGAATGTTTACTTGCTATCCTGGTGCTAGATGTGATATATCAGGAGTAGCCATAGAGACTCAGAAAACCTAATTTCTAGCGGGATAAGATGATACTCTTTATCATCATCTTCTTAAATGCATAAGGTCATTACTGACCATGTATGATTCTTAGTGGTTCATTGAGGCTGAAATTTATTTGAATCAAAGCAAGGAAATCTGGTGAAGTGATTTTCTTTCTCACATTAAACATATTCAATTTGTCTTTTGAGGTAATAGATTTATCTCTTGGAATAGATAATAAAAGAAGTCCATGCCGTATGTGGGGCTAAATCATACTCCAATTATTTAGGCTTGTTTGGATTGATAGTTATAGTTAATTGCCAGTGCAGTTATTGCCATATTGGCGATTAGCAGCTTAGCATTGGAGGCTTAAATTACTAGCAGTTAGAAATTTAAACCTTCAGAGATTCAATTAAAAATTTTAAACATTACTCCAATAGCTATAGTTACCAAATACTCTAAACTGGTGATTAGGAGCCCAAATGCCAATCTTTGGCTCCCAATTGCTAATCCATACATCTCTTGACAAATGCCAACCACTATTTTTACTACTAGTTTTTAAATCCTTTCAACATTATGTGTGTCAAATAAGGAGGACATCACTCTGTTTTGCTATGAAGATTTCAATTCGATTTTCAACATCTGAATATGTGGGATGGACATCCATCAAAGTCCGACGATAGACCTGCTGAAATATTTCTTTGAAGAGTTAAATGTCACAAACCTGTTGCAAAAGGAAGAAGTTCAATGGTAGATTGTCAAGCTCCACTGGCACTATAAGAAGAACTTTAAGAAGAGTAATTGAGCATGCTGGAGTGTACATGTAGCTAGAATGACGTCAACTATATAGTTTCTCAACTATTTAAGGTAAGAGCAAATGTGGAAGGGAGGTAGGTGTCATGATGTGTGCATTTGTGCAGGCAAGGAGGCTCAACTTCTCTAGGGTTGAACAGAACAATATGATAGGCTTAAGCTTAGTAGGATTGAATTTGTTATGGAGTTAGCAAAAATTAGCTTCGTAATATCTTCAAAGTTGATGATTTGCAATCAAGGATGATAATGCTGCATTTATTCATTGACCTATTATTGAAGTTTATGCTAAAGCATCAATCAACTTAAGGAAAGATCCACAACAGAGCCAAAAAAATGAAAAAAAGAAATTCACAAACAACGGAAAAAGTACTCCAAAAAATTCGAACCTAATCTCAATTGTCTAATTTCTTTTCTATCTAAATTTTTTATCTTCTTTCCCTTGCCTTTAATGGTCATGATACATCCAATACTCATGGTGCTTTGTATTTCCCGGATCTTCATGTGATAAAGAAGGTGATGCATTATCTTGTCATCCGTAAACTTGTAGCACCAATCATTCACAAAAATACTTCGTCATGAAGTTCTCTCTAGCAAGGATATTGAAATGGATTTCCATCAATACAAAAGTAGAAACTTTAGGAGAAACTTAATTTTTCATACAATCTTTCATGGGATCACCATTATTAATGGTATCAAGGAAGAATATCACCTAGCTTGTTGCTAAATAAAGGAAAATCTTACCATAAGTACTAATTCACTTTCATGTAAGCAGTGGAAAAAGAACTTCTAGTGATTATGATAGTGTCTCTTTCATTGTTAGAATCCTAAATATCGCATACCAAATTCGTATAGTTTGCAAAAATCACTATTTTGATGGAGTAAAAATTTGCGATTGCATCTTGCATCCTTTCTTTTCACACGAGAAATAACATTGTAATATGAAGATCATATCTTTGCCCACTCTGAATTCTAATGCATTAAGAAGTAAACAATTTCTCCTAATTCCTTTCCGTAAAGTAACTCCAAAATTGCTTTTAAGTTATATAACAAGGATAGGTCTACTAGATGGATAATATATTTTTGTCATGTTTGTTTTTTATTGTATTGTACCCATATCAAATATCAATACTTCTTGGCCCTTTTGAATGCAAATTGTATATTTTGGAAACATAACTAGAATGTATTATCTTAGTTATTGAGGTTGAAACTAAATTTTTTCAAAAAATAATTTTTTAAATGTTGTTAGAAAAAATAAAGAATTTTCAATTATCAGAAGATATCGCCAAAACCATTTGAAATGGAAACAAAGAATTCATACAGCTGATCCAATTAATTTTGAAATTAAGGTTGAGTTGAATTGAGTTGTTAGAAAAAAACAATGTGGAAATGCCGTTTAGCTATTTTGGAGGTTTTATGAACAAAACATGTCAAATATAGCATGAAAATAATTTTTCATTGCTTTTGATCAACATATTCATGATGGTGATTTTCTCACAAATAGTTAAAACAATAATGCAAAACAAACCATAAAGCAAAAGAGTCGAGTTTCAAGATTTTTTGTATTTCCTTTTGATTTTCCCTCTTAGCAACCAAAAATCGGCACGAGTGTAGTTAAGTTCTCTCTTCCTTTTGCACTTTTTGCCTTTTCAAGCTCGCAATTACACCTTCAACCACCATGCAATTTTTGAGAAGTGCCATTAAACATGTAAACAAAGTACCATAACTATTAATCCAATTTTAAATCGAGAGATGCATTGCTAATTTTGCTGCGATGTTCCAAAGCAAGTATCTATAACCAAATTTTTGCGGCCCTGGGAAGATTGTTATGTCGTTAGTGGATATATTTCTCTCTTTAGTTGCTTTCCTTGCATGGAAAACTATCTTATTAGAGGAAGCCTTTGTCTTTTGAATTTCCCTCGGAAAATTAAACTTGCATAAAAATTGGAATTGTTGCTTAATTTCTAAAAAGAGACTTAACGTCAGAACTATTTCTCTTATCGATCATTTGGCTAATTTTGTCTTCTTACTTTGTGTCCACGATACAACTATTTAAAAAAATTTGAAGATAGAGAAGCTCCTATCCTATTTCTAATCTTGAAAGTTGATAAACTTCATACCTTATGCAATATCTTTCTTTGTAATTTCGGCTATGAACTAACAAAAGGACGTTTACGTATCTTTATATCTAGCTGTTGAATGGAGGTTCGAGAATTGGATTTGAAGAGGGGAACCGCTACTTGTCATGCTGAAATACATTTGATCACTTGTTCCTTGCCTCTGAAAAAGCAAAGGCTTCTCACCCTAAAATCTTTTTCTTTTTTTTTTTCATTGATTTTCTGTATCTACTTTATCCAAAAGTGCTTTTATTGACTAAGCTAAGGCTTTCTGCCTGATCCCAATCTCCAAATAAGTTGCTTGATGATCCCTTTTAGGACAACAACCGAAAAAACAAATGACAGTTTAATTGTTGTATCTCCTTTATCTGTTGTAAAAGCTTTCAATAACCTTCTTTCCTTGGTCATCTTTAACATTTTGCTAAGGAACTCTATTAGACCATAACTAACGTGAAAGTGTAGGAAGACGAGGGCTCTTTATTTATTGCTTAATGCCCTTATTTTCTATCTTTCCTTTGCATTAGGTTGAAGAATTCAGACTTTGGATAGTTAATAAGTATTTCCATTTCAAGTTCTGTTAAAACTTCTTATTCAGCTTCTAAATGAACTCCTTTTCTTTGGTAATTGTATTAAAAATCTTAGGGTTGCATCAAGGTTGAGGTTTGTGTTTGTTGAGGCATATGTGTATGTGTGCTCAGTTTTGTTTGCAACCTCTCTTTTTGGTCAATTTGGATTTGAATTTTTGGTTTCTCAGAGGAATGGTCTCTCCTTGATGTTTGGAAGATATATTGTTAATATTTGGAGGAGAAAGGGTTGGGGAGGGGCATGGAACATAGGATTTTTAGTGATCTAGTTTTGCTTATGCAGCTTTTATGAGTATATGCTAATAGGTTTAGCTAAAATTCAACAGGATTGGGGAGCTTTTCTTCTTTTTGGCAATTATTTAGAAGATGGTTCCTTATTCTCCTTTGTAATTTTTTTCCTTTTTGTTTTATTATTAAATTCCTCTTTTATCGGGAAAAAAAAAGGTGTTGATAGAGTGTCTCCTAGTACCATTAGGAATGAATAGTAGCTTTCCAAATGCATCTTTTATTCCAATAATACTATATAATTCTAGAAGGTCATCCTCTCCAAGACATATACAAGGAAAAAAATCCAACAAAGTTTCATAAGCCTTCTCAATATCAAGTTTAAAACTCATTCTTTTTCTCATTCCTAAAATCTTCACTAGCAATCAATGCCTGCAACCATGCTCTGTCTTTTTTTTTTTTTTTTTCGTTTCTATAATCATAGTAAGATAGCCTTGCAATAATTGCAATTTGCATGGAAATTAATCACCCTGAGGACCTTGTTTTAGTAATTAATTATTGTTGACAATCCTAAGAGGATTATGAAACTTTATTGGTATTACTGCATTATTTCCAAATGAAATTAATGAAGTAGAGGAGATAATGGGATTTCCTAGGGATTCTTAGTAGAACTTGAAAAACTTCTGTTTTTAGTTGTGAATGGAAAAATCTCGCACACTTGAATATATCTTTTAGTAGGAAGAAAGGGAGAGTCTTAGAGAATACAATTTTTTTTCCCTCAAATGGTCAAGCAATGGATCCTATTGCCTGGGTCAAACATTTCATAGCTCCAAAGCTACAATTCATGAAGATTTTTATCCATGATATGAGAGCTAAATTTAAGTAATTAGTGTTTTTTCTTTCACTCTGTTGATGAGCTTTGTAGTATTGTTTTCTCTTTGGGGATACCAAACAAAATCTAACTCAAGGGTTTCTATGTGATTTCTACAAGTTTGATGATGATGGTAGTGCAGTGATCAACTGTAGACAGTAACCTATTTCTTTAGAAACCTTTTTTTATTTGAGGAAAAAAAAAATCTTCTAGTAGGTGGAAAATTGGAAAATTTTAAAATGAACCTGAACTCAACAATAAGTTTCATTAGTAGAGAATACGATGCATTGATCCAACACCTTACACTCGTAACCAAAAAATCCACATAACCTTAAAAAAAGTTTTGATCCTTACTTGATCTAGTGGCTTACACCATTATCCAGGTGTTTAATCCATTGTAGGATGAGATATTTACCTGGAAATGTGTTATTGCTGGTTTGGCTGTTACAAACTATTATGTGTCTATGTGGTTTTGTTTTTATGTCATGTCCACTTTGGAAATGAGTGTTTCAGAAGGAAAGATCACTCTTATCAAGCATTGCTAATATAATATTTTTTTAAAAAATGTTCCAAATAAAAGTATGATGCAAATCCGAGATGAGATGGAGAGAAGTGTTGTTTCAAGCAAGTGAAGACCTCTCACCAAGATTCTTTGGATCTTAAAAGTTTTCTCAAACGATTGTATTTATGCGTCTCTATTTCTAAAGGAGTTTTTAAATTGAACTTGGGATGAAACACTTGTATCTATCTATTTTTGACACTTGTATTAAGAATCTATCTTTGTTCATCCACAAATATTGGGAATTATGAGGTTGATGTGGATTCAGCTTATTACCTTGAAAAATTTGGATGCAAATATGACTTCTATAGTTGTACATTTGTGACATGATTACTCTGCAAGTAAAGCCTGGTTGCATGGTCATATAAAAGTATTGAAAGATATGTTATAAAATCAGAACCATGTACAGTGCTTTTCCGATGACTGGAATTTTAGTAGTTGTCACACTGCACCCTGTATCTGTGTTAAAACATGAAACTTGAGTGTCTCCGCCGTAGTCTGACTTGAAATGAATGTTTTCATATGTGAATACTTTGTAGGTCTTATACAAACACTTGCACAATATTTCTTGTAGGTAAAATAGTAAGTTGATACATATTGATGTGGAAAGTGTCTGCTGTGAGTTTCTGCATCATCTGGACTAGCAGAAACAAAAAGGGAGGTCAAATAGGATTTTTTTTTATCAGTAGACAGATAATAGGCTCTAACATTTGATCTAGGATGCGTTACCGGGCTCATAATGTATGGATTTATATTGGTTTTCGAGCTTTACATATCACTTATCCTTCTAAACCAAGATGAGCCCGTTTCAGCTTTAAAATCTTTCATGTAGGGCATCAACGGCCCACTTTTAGTTTTGGACTATTTTTGAACTTTTATTTTGATTTCTTTTGTTGAGAGTTTTATTGTCTTTTTACTTTTTAGGATTTGTAAATGCTATATAAGTTTCCTTAACTTCTTTTAGAGGTAGATTTTAATTGAAAATAATTTCAGATTATCCTAAATTAGAGTTTTTTTTTTACTCTTAAACGCTTGTATGCTGCGTCACACACACACACACATATTTGTTATTATGTGAATGTATTATTCCATGATAAGGAAATTGAGACTATCATGCTATATATGAAGTGAGATGCTAAAAGTGCAATCTGACTTTATGTGGATCTGTTAGTATGTTGTTCTGGTTATGTGTATAGTGTAAAGGTTTTTCTCGCGTACGTAGTTCTTAACTTTCAGAAAACATTATTCTACATAGATTAATCTCTGAGAAAAATTGCAGATTTAAATTTGTTACCTACTAAAATTGCATTAAAAAGCAGGTAGTTCTAGTTAATGAATTTCCTTGACATAGTTCATTATTTGGTTAAACAAACGAATTACAGGTCATAGTGTTTCATTTTACTTTTCCAATTATCTTTCCCTTCACTGATTCAAGTATTGAGAAATTGATTCTCAGTTTATGTACTTAGGCAGTAGTGACTTATGTAACTCAACTGGAGACTGGTTCTATGTAATTGTTTCTGCAGTCTTTCCAGCACAAAACCTTTTGGATGCCAAGGGATGCTGGGTGTCTAACTGACGGAGAAATAGCTTATGACAGCTCCTCAAGAATTGAACCAAAGCGTGGACATCAGTGGTTTATGGATACCGCTGGACCAGAATTGTTCAGCAACAAGAAGCAAGCAATTGAAGCTGTTGGTAACAGGCCAGTTTTCGGAACTTCTCAAATGAATGTTTCTCCATGGCATAATGCTTCCAATTTTCAGTCAGTTTCAGGACAATTCAGTGACCGCCTGTTTGGGTCTGAGGCTGTGCGGACTGTCAATATGGTTGATAGAAATGTTCCTTCCGCCGGTGGCGGAAATATGAGTATGAATATGGGAAGAAAGGATTATAATGATCAATATGGTAGCCATTCATCTATGGGTTTGTCTATGTCTCATACCATTGAAGATCCCTCAGGATGTCTTAATTTTGGTGGACTCAGAAAAGTTAAAGTCAATCAAGTAAGGGACTGTGGCAATGACATTTCTGCTTCCATGGGACACTCCTTTAGTCGAGGAGATAACAGTGTAATTTCAATTGGTGCAACCTATAATAAGAGTGATAGCAATGCCATATCTCTGGGCCCAACTTATAATAATGGGGAGGAGAATACCATCTCAATTGGCCCCAACTTCAGTAAGGCAGATGGGAATTTCATCTCAATGGGCCACACCTTTAACAAGGGAGATGGAAATTTCATATCCATAGGTCATGATTCTAACAAGGGAGATGACAGTATTCTATCAATGGGTCAGCCTTTTGACAAGGGGGATGCCAACTTTGTTATAATGGGTCAATCATATGAAAAGGAAGACAGCAATGGCATATCAATGACTCCTTCCTTTAGCAAGGGACATGAAAATTTCATCTCAATGGGCCCTACCTATGATAAAGCAAATGAGAATTTTATTTCTATGGGCCCCTCATATAGTAAGGAAGACGATAGTATCATATCCATTAGTGCCAACTATGACAAGGCAGATTCCAACATCACATCCATGTGTTCTTCTCAGGACAAAGGGGATTCCAACGTTCTATCTATGGGCCACAACTATAACAAGGGTGAGAGCAATACCATATCTTTTGGAGGTTTTCATGATGAACCAGAGGGAAATCCTTCTGGCGGTATTATTAGTGGCTATGATATTTTAACAAGTAATCATAACTCAGCTCAAACTTCAGATGTACCAAGTCCGAAAGATTTTGTTCTGTCAGATGCAGATCCACCTGTAAATAATGTCCCAAAAGCTAATTCAAAAACTGATACAGCCTCCAAGAATAAAGATGCAAAGGCATCTAAGAAGGTTCCTCTAAACAACTTTCCATCAAATGTCAAAAGTTTGTTATCAACTGGCATGCTTGATGGGGTTCCTGTGAAATATGTTTCATGGTCAAGGGAGGTGAGATTCATATATTGTATGAAATTTTCATTAAGTGTTTAGAGAGAATGTGCATGGTTCTACAAATAAGTTGCTTTTGAAATGTGGTGACCTTATTGCTTGGCAGAAAAATCTTAAAGGAATTATAAAGGGAACTGGGTATTTATGTGGTTGCCAGGAATGCAACTTCTCTAAGGTAATTGACTCGCTATAACTTAGTTTCTTTAAAAAAAAATAATTATGTTAAAGTTCAAGATGAGTTTCTTTAAGAAAAATATATGTTAAAAGTTCAAGATGAGTTTCATGAGATTCAATGCATCATGCAGGCTCTGAATGCTTATGAATTTGAGCGTCATGCTAATTGCAAGACTAAGCACCCCAACAATCATATTTACTTTGAGAATGGAAAGACTATCTATGCAGTTGTTCAGGAGCTGAAGAACACTCCTCAGAAGATGCTGTTTGATGCAATCCAAAATGTGACTGGATCTCCAATTAATCAGAAGAATTTCTGCAGCTGGAAAGGTAACACATTTATAGTTGATTTTATGCAAGTCGTTAAACCCAAATATCAGAGTAATTTTCTTTAATCCCTCATAAAATTTCTTTCCTTTCTTTTCTTATTAGCATCATATCAAGCTGCCACCCGTGAACTTCAGCGTATCTATGGAAAGAATGGAGTGCCATCTTGAGACGAAGATCCTAGTTATAAAATATGTGAGGCAGTATGTTCTGTGCATAGCAGCAAATATCTTTGGTAAATTATCGACTTGCTATGGGATTTTAATAATTTTGAGGGGACAAGGCTTATTTATTTAGATTTTTATCCTAAACTAATAAAATCTGAAGTTACAATTTCAGACAATTAAATCTGTTAAAATTAGAATTAACTATCATGTGTGATTGCCACTAGAGGGGCCTTGTTCATGTTGGTTGAGGAGACGGCCGTTCCGCTTTAAGGGGACAGAAGAGGCCTTGATGGAAGTCATGCAACAAGCCTTTGGCGAGCAGTAGTGATCATCTATACCATAGCCTGAAGCTATGAGTTAAAAAAGATTAAAGAATGAACAAAAATATTACAGAGTTAGATTGAATGAATTTTGTGGCAATATCTATTATTCCCAAGGATTTCAAAATGAGTCTAGAACTATATGAATGCGATGACCAGTGTTACTGGTTGATGACCAGAGGTCCAAGCTAGATATTCTTTATGCTACTTTAATCCCTCATGCTGATTGTATCGCCATTTAGCGAGGGTTTAATGCTATAGGGGCTGCATTTGTATGGTTTGATCTGAGTTAGAAATTTTTTTATCAAATTAAATTTATTTATTTTTATTTGAAAAATTTTCAAATCAAATTAAATTAATATTATTATTAAATCATCAATTTGGTTAATTTAGTTTGATTTGATCACTTTTAATTTATTAATTTAAATTAAAAAGATTTTTTTTTTTAAATAAAAAAAAACTTGGATAAAATATTGATGATAAAAAAATTTTGAAAATAGTTTAACTTGTAATATAAAATTTGTCTATTTCATTAATTGACATATTTAAATTTTTTTTTTTTTCAAAATTAGATTTTTTTTTTATTTTTAATTAATTTAACGAATGATATTTTTTAAATTTTAAATTAATGATAAGTTATATATATATATATATATATATATATATATATATATATAATTTTTATTTAATTCAATTTAAAATTAAAAAAAAAAAATCAAATCACAAATTTAATCGAATTTTTAATTTATTTTATTTTTTAAATTAAAATTAAAATAAATAATTATAAAATTATAAATTATAATATGATCTGATCAATTTAAATGATTTAATCAATTTAATTTAATTTACGATGATTCCGTAACCACGAGGTTGTAGCAGTGACTACTGTATTTGACCATATCAACATCATGATAACGGTAGTGCAATTAGGAACGTACTTGTGTTATTTAACTAATTTTAATTATATTAAATTCAAACTTAAAACTTAATTAATTAATTTCTAATATAATTAAAAGAGAGAGAGTTTCATATCGTAGAATCGCATATATATGCAAAATTAACAACCTTATAACAGACAGCTATAAAATGAAATTTGAGAATGGTATTGTCGTCTACGCATTGCTTTATGGTATTCATTTTTGGTATTTGAATATGTGACGTTTAGTTCATCATCTCGCTCCTACCATTAGTTGCGGGCTTGTGTTCTGTGCGAGCATACTCAGATTACTATTACTATTTTTTTAAATTTAAATATATTAATTTATATAGATTTTAATTAAAATTTATAAAAATATAATGTCGTGGAAAAAATTATCGAGATGACATAAATTTTAAAAGAGCTAATACTTAACATATGACGAAATTATTTTATTTAATTCTTAAATTCAATTTTTATACAATTTTTATTAAGTGAAAATTGTTCTTTATAACTCTTAAATTTAATTGTTATGCAACTTTTATATTTAGCGAACTTTTATTTACAGCTCTTAAATTTTATTTTAAAACAATTCTAAATTTATATATATATATATATTGACGTCTTAGTTATAATATATAATCTATAATTTAGATAGTTAATTGTTATATTTAACTCGTGAGATAGTTATTGTTTAATATATCCTATTACTATTAATTAATTTATAATTTGATATAATGAGTTTCAATATTTTTTCCTTTTTCAGTTACAAGGCTTTAGGGCTTTATGATATAACTAACGTTCACAAAATTGAAGGAGTTTCATAGTTAGGAGTTATATAATTTCATAATGTGTAATTTAATAATAAAAATACATAATTTTTTCTTAATTTTTTGAGTGATTATAAAAAGTACAAAACTTTTGTGTATTTATATACGAGTTGAGTTGAGCAATCAGTGGTTAAAAAAAATAAAAAAAAAAATTAATTAATTTTCATTTTAATAATTTGAAATGATTACAATAACAACTGAATTTAAAAATTAAGATAAAATTATCTATTTTAAAATATTTAAGTATGATTGTAAGTTTAAAAAGTTCAATTTTTTTTTATCATTAAATCTTTTATATTTATTAAAAACATATATATGATAATATAAAATATATACTTTATGGAGAATCAGCCTTTTATAATTATTTAAATATATACTTTTAGTTGAAATATGTAGTGATAAATTATATGAAATAAATATCGATAGAGTTTTGCTTTTTGTTGGTTTCTTGACTTGAACGTAAATTAATAAGATTTAATGAATTTGGACATTATGTGGTTATATATAAAAAAAAATAGATTTTTTCTAAATTTTATGAAATGCCATATGAGTGAACAACATTTAAGATTATGTAGAGAATTTTTATAGAACATAACACAAAAATACATGCATTTTCAATTATATTGATTTTGATCCAAATCACACTGACAACATAAGAGGAAGGAATAAAAATTTAGATGAGGACTTCCCTTTCTTGAGAATTGACAAGACATTGTGTGCAAGTGGTAACTAACTGAAGAGAGTTCCCTATATCTGGATTGTAAAGCTAAAAATAACTCTCGAATTTATAACTCTTATTAGATACATGGATACAAATATACAATGGCGAAGAAGCTTTTATAACTTTTTTTTTTTTTTTTTACGCCAACTTAAGGGCCAGTCATAGTAGAGTTCATTTGGCAATAATTGTTCCATTGAGCTATGTTATAAAAACTGATACTGAAAAATGCAGATGGGATTTTCTAGCCGGGCCAGAAGAGAGCCCAAAAGTTTTCAGATTTCTCAATTCAATCTTCTCTGGTTAAATTGCCCTGCATATTTTTACAGCTCTGAACTGAATTCCGATAACCTTCTCGGTCAGTCAAAAACGAAAATCCTATCGAAACCTAATTGAATCAGATTTCTCATACTCAAACGTAAACAAACAGAATCAGATTGTCAATAATCACCTGCTGCTTCAATAATATGAATATCATAATATTAGACGTCAGGTTGGTGGATTTTAACTTTCAACATCTTATTCTTCGTAGCGATAACATTTAGTGCATTGCATCAATCAAGCATTTTCAAAGAAACACAACTGTCATGACCACTAAACCAGAAACCCTGTGATTGAATACATAACTTGTTATTCAAGTTAAAAGGGTTATAATGCTGACAGCTCCCTTGTATTGAAGAATTTCAATTTACCAAAAAAAATGTACAAAAAGAAATACAATTGTTACCACCATTTTAGCAGGAATTGGGAAGATCCTGTCATCTCAATCTCCGTATTAAAGGGAAAATTCAAGGAAAAAAATTACCTCTTTTTAACAGCAAAGGCTTCGATCACAATTTTCGTTGCTTGCAACAAGCCTCACATTTTTTATTAAAGAAACACTTCTAGCAAGCTCCATTAACAATATGGTAAAAGTGGGCACAAGCATATTGAAAAAATAAATAATAACAGCAGACTATCTTAACTATAATCATTCTACATTAGTGAACCATAGTATATCGTGAAATGTGATTTCGCTTGCGTAAAAATACCAAGATGCCTTGCTAAAAGAAATGTATGGAAAGACCATCGTAAATAGGATATGTAAACAATATTCATCCAAACAAAGATCTGTGGATGTGCCATTATTGTTCTTCAAAATTTGTGTTTAACAAATTTCAAGAGCTTCAAAAAGGATATGTTATTGGCTCTGGTTGTATGGCTTTTTGCACAAGCTCAGTATGCTCCTTCACATGCACCTGGTAGAAACCAGTGGCCGTCGCAGCAGATGGAGCTCGACCAACATACTTGATGTCCTCCACAGATCCTCTTCCCAGTGCTTTCATGGCAGTGCAAAGGCGCGGTGCAATATAATTAAATGCACCCATGTTCATTGGCTCTTCCTGACACCAAACAATCTCGGCATCTAAAACAAACAAGAAAAATATGCAGTCAGAAGAGTATCTTCTTTGCAATGTTAACAGAGAAACTGTAAACGGCCAAAAGGAAAAATCACTGGTGTTAGCTTCACACACCCCACCCCAATGACAATCTCCCTATCTCCCAACTTCCACAAATAACCCATAGCCATCATGTTTACCAAACTTAACTTAATGACGAAGCCACTATGTTCAACTAACTGTAAATTAGATGACATAATGCTAATCAACTATTAATTTTGTAATGCAATGTATACATGCACATAAAAGGAAGAAAATGTCCTTGAGCATCATAGATTTCTATTTGACAACAAATTTAGAAAACATACTTGGATATCGCTTGAGTTCTCGCTGGATAAGATCATATGGGAATGGACACAGTTGCTCCACCCTACAAATTGCCACGTCCTTTGCACTATTTTTCTTGCGCTCTTCATCAAGCTCATAATAAACCTGTGAGCAAGATTTTCAAATGTAAAATATTAATGTGTTTCTACTACATCTTTAGAATGAAACCAAAATTCAAAGGGAGTAGAAGAGAAGAACCACCAAAAGCACAACACACCTTCCCAGAGCAAAGAACCAGGCGTCTGATACCCTCTTCCAGATCAGAGTGGTCATTCTGATCCTTTATGAGACGCTTAAATCTGGTTCCCTGTTTGTCAAAGCCAGGGTGTCCTTGGACATCATCAAACTCGGACAGATTTGACTTGCAGTCCTTGTGACGAAGTAGATTTTTGGGGGCCATCACAATGAGGGGCTTACGGAATCCCCTGTGTAGCTATGACATGAAACTAGAAAACATTAGACAATGAAGATACGTATCTACAAGCAGGAGGCTGTTTCATGAAGCAATTAATTAATTGCACTCACCTGACGCCGCAAAACATGGAAGTAATTAGCAGGGGTTGTAACATTTACAACCTGCCAATTACATTCCTGAATCTGTTTCCTGAGAGTTGGGTCCATTTCAGGAATGACAAAAGGATTATCATCACTCATCTGCCATGAGAAACAACATTATATTAGTTGCAACCATATCAGAATCCAGACAAGGATAAATGCAGATCATGGAATCATATATGTATAACTAAAGATCCCATGAATCGAACAGACTCCAGTAGTACATGACCGAAAAAGAGAACCAAGAAGAACAAATGACTGAATTCCATGGAACTACAAAATTACAGTCCTTCAACATTCCCCTGGACTATGCAGTCAATGTTTAAAATGAAGCATAGAAATGTGCGGCCAGGTAGACATGCAGATATTACACTTCCATACAGTTCAAATGTTTTTCTCTTTTGAGGAAAATAAAAAAAGGAATGAAACAGAATGGATCAATAGTATAGCATCATGTCTATCTAGAGCACAATGCAAATCCTGTGTTAGGGAATACCTGAAGGAAGCGTTCCAACCGTGCACTTGAATGTTCAGGACCCTGACCATCATATCCATGAGGAAGAAGCAAGACTAGCCCAGTTTGACGCAACCATTTTGATTCACCACTGCTCAGGAACTGATCATATATCACCTGGGCCCCATTAGCAAAGTCACCAAATTGAGCTTCCCAAATTACTAATGAATTGGGACTTTCCATTGAGTAACCCAATTCAAATCCAAGAACACCGAACTCAGAAAGAGAACTACAGAAAAAAATATATATTTTGCTTATCAGTGACAATCACCATATGGCAACAATTCAACAAAAAAAAGTAAATTGTATTCAACCATCATATGGTACAGTCTCAAACGTCCTCATGCAAGTAGAAACATGAGAAATGTAGTATAGTGCCCATTGCTCGAGCTACGTTCATTTATTTTCTTTTCAATAAAAATCACATAATGAAAACATGAGAAATATAATATGGTACCTGTTGCTAACAGTAAACATCTCCTCATTTTGGTTCATGATAACATGGTCCAGAGGGCAATACTTCTCTCCAGTTTCTTGATCATGAACTACCGAATGCCGGTGACTAAATGTACCTCTTTCAACGTCCTGACCACTCAATCTAACATGATTACCTTCTACAAGCAAAGTGGCAAAAGCAAGAGCTTCTGCAACTGCCCAGTCAATTCCTTCCCCTGTTTCAATCATTTGTGCCCGTTGTTCATAAACCTTCTTTACACCTCTGTGAGGCTTAAAATTTTCTGGAAGAGTGGTGATTGCTTTGCCAACATTTTTCAAGATCTCAGGTTTTACCCTGCATAATAGCATGATAGTATAATAGTTTCAGTACAAAAAACAAAATGTTAATTTAAAGGCAGCTCCAAAATTGAGAACTGGTAAGCTAGATGGCACACCCAGTATTTCGCACACGTGACAACTGTTCAGGTGACTTAAATCCAGCCCAATGAGATGAAAGCCAATCTCTTCGTTTAGGAAGATAATCTTTGCTGGCCAAGAATTCTTCATTGAGAATCGAATTGACCTTCTCCTGTATCTTGCTAATATCTACTTTACCCACCTGCCCAGATTCTAAGAGTTTCTTTTGGTAAATCTCAAGAGCTGAGGGATGGCTTCGAATGACCTGTTCCCCAATCAAAAGAAGTGTGAGAAGTTTGCTTGAAGCAACTAAAAACAGCAGTTAAATAGATGCTATTAATAGAAAATCAAGATATACATCCATGACAAGAAGATAAAGAACATCGCTCAATGGGTGTAAAACATTGGTTGTATAAGAATGTGCTCAAACCTAACAATCAAAACAAGTTTTTTAGCTGAATAGCACAGAAGGGAGGGGGGAATGAATGGAAGGAGGCAAGTTGAGTTTTGGTGACTTGAAAATTAAAGAGCTAACCTGATACATTTTGGGCTGAGTGAAAGATGGCTCGTCAATCTCGTTATGTCCAAATCGACGGTAACACACTAAATCAACCACAACATCTGAATGGAAAGTCTGGCGCCATTCAGCTGCCAGCTCACAGGCATGAACAACTGCCTCCACATCATCTCCATTTACGTGGAAAATAGGGGCATCCAAAGCCTTGGCAACATCAGTGCAATACTGTGAAGATCTTCCTGCCCTTGGATCAGTGGTGAAAGCAACTTGGTTATTCACCACAATATGTATAGTCCCGCCGGTAGTATAGTTTGGCAGAGCACTAAGATGTAGAGTTTCATAAACTACACCTTGTCCAGCAAAGCTACCATCACCATGAATCAAAACTCCCATATTTTTTGTCCTGTGCTCATCCTGGGAGTAATATTGCTTCGCTCTAGTTTTTCCAACAACAACAGGATCCACCGCCTCCAAGTGACTAGGATTTGCAACCAAAGACAAATGGATTCTCTTCCCACCTCTGGTTGGACGATCATAAGAAGTTCCCAAGTGATACTTGACATCACCAGTTCCTGTGTAGAGACCAACTTCATCTACTGGCTTTGTTCCACCACTAAATTCACTAAATATTTGTCGGAGAGGCTTCCGAACAACATTACCAAGAACATTTAACCTTCCTCTATGAGGCATTCCAATAACTATGCTTTCAACTCCAAGATCTGCAGCTCTATCAAACATCTCCTTCATGCCAGGAATCAAAGTCTCCCCACCTTCTAGCCCAAACCTCTTAGCTGTCGTCCACTTGGTGGCCAAGAAGTTCTCAAACTGAGTACTCCATATTAACCTATCAAGAATAACTTCACGACGCTGGTGATTGTACTGCATAGGAGTTGGGGTTTCAATCTTGTCTCTCAACCAGTTACATTTTTCTCTATCTGCAATGTGCATATACTCAAAGCCAATACTCCCACAATAAGCTTGCTCAAGCCGGGTCAATATGGACCTAAGGGTTTGCACTGGACGGTTTTCAGACAAAAACCCAGACATTCTCCACACTCCTAAAAAGAATTCTCGATCAAGGTCGGCTTCTGTGAACCCATAAAGAGCTAGATCTAAATCCTCTGGAATTTCTCTTTCTTCCAACCCCAATGGGTCCAACTTAGCCTTCATATGGCCATTAACCTGGTAAGCCCTCACAAGCAACAACAAGCGCATGCTCTCCTGAATTGTCTGCCCAGAAATTCCTGGGGACGTGGCTGCCTGACCTACAAAGTTCTTAAAGAAATTATCCCACGACTCATCCACGCTATTTGGGTCAGCTTCCCAAGCTCGTTGTAGCTCCTCCAAGTAAACACTACTTGTTCCATCTAAGAAACTGTCAGTTAGCCTGGAGAGAGGAACAGGACGTGGGACAGGTGCAGCTTGTGCCTTGGGTTTAAAGACAGTAGTGTGAAAATATCGACTATGAGAGGGAATGACCCGTGTTCTAGTGGTGTATGATCCACGTTGACATAAAGTCCTCCGAATGGCAAGCCTTGCTACACTAGTGCCAGCTCTAAACCACGCCATAGATATAATTACACGCTATTTAATACCACCAATTTGTCAAAGATTATACCTTCCAAGATCAAATCTCGAGCTTTAACCTATGTAGCCCTGTTAAACAAAATTGAAATAAATAAATAGCACGTCATAAGAGGAAGTATCCAAAAATTGTGCTTAATCATCGAATTGCTTCAAGGAAGCATTTCCAATTACAGCCACAAACTCAGGAAGGACTAACAAGATAGATAATATTTATACGAATTTATTGAAATGAAAAATTAAAAATACAAGTCTCAGGATTCTATCAATTCCCAAAAAAAAAAAATTGAAATGAAAACATGAGCATAAGCATATTTACTTTTCTCATAATCCCACTTAAAAAATTAAATAAATAAAAATTATAGGTTAAATGAGGAAATAGCTAACTACAGTGCTTAATCACCAAACAGCTGCAAGGACTTGAAAACTCTTTCCAAATACCCAGATTCGGATGAAGAATACCCAGATTATACTAGTAATAAAATCCTCTTAATAATCAATTAAATATGCTATAAATTTCAAAATTTCCACCACCAAAAACTGAATGAGAACCAAAAATCTCCATATTTATGTTAGCATAAGACAAACAGAACAGTGGAAATCAGAAAAACAATTCCCATTTCGGTTTCCCAGAAACCAAACATACTAAATCACAAAAAAAAAGAATCAAAATTCACTCAATCACTCAATAAAAACAAGATAAAAAAGACAATATTAATAATAAACAATAAAAATAAATACTAACAAAAATCAAGAAAGAAGAAAGTTATATCATTGAGCATGATTTGAAAGCTGAGTGATTGGAGAGAGAGAAAAGAGAAGGCATCAGCGGTCATTAGTCAAAGAAAAAAACCTAATCGCGGCGGCTACTGTGTCTTAAATCTGATAATAAACTATGATCGGGGCTCTTTCCTTTCCTTTACTTTCCCATATTTTGGAAGATATGAATAATTATATGATTTTTCCTTCTTTTTATATAGTTTTGAATTTTGATGTGGTGTTTATGAATTGACTAGCGTTAAGAATAAGCACAACTAGAGCTATTAGTGGAGTAGGTCTGGGCCGGATCACATCCTACTTGCTGTTTGCCTTGATATGTTTGACCTCAAAATTATAAGACGACAAAAAATAAAAATAAATTGGACAAAAAATAAAAATAAATTCTGAATTAGGATCACAATGAGATAAAAAATTTCTGTTTTTTATGAGAATTTATCTTAAGTAAGGTGAGAATTTTTCGATCTGTCTTTTTATAAGGAGTTAAAATAAAAAATATTTTTTTTTCAATAGTAGGGACGGGACGAAAACGGGGAGTGTATTTTTCATTTCGTGGAAATCCGTTATTATACTTAGTTAATTATTATATTTATTTAATTATTTATATAAAATTATATATATATATATATATATATATATAAGGAATAATTTATTTAAAAAATAATTCTTATGAGGTTGTTGGAGTTTATTAAAAATACTTATTAGATTAAATTTATTTAAGTACTTATACTTTAATATATGCTGAATTTTTAATATTTTATTCAAAAATATTATTGAATATTTTTTATGTATTAAAATATTTATATTTTAATTATATTTGGTTGATGTTTTGTGTGTTTAAATTTATTAATATTTTTTAAATAAATTTTTTCATATTTTTAGCTATTATTTATAAATTTTATAAATATAAATAAATTTAATAATATAAAATTTAAGCGGAGAATGATGATTTCCGCGGGGATGGGATGAGGATTAAATTATCCCCGTATATGAAACTGGAACGAAAATGAGGATTTCCTGCTAAGACAAGGGTAGAGATGGAGATGATTTCTCGCCTTCGCCTCGTCCCATTGCCATCCCTGTTCTGAATTTAATTGAATAAAATTTTTTTTTTAACGTAATGATATTAAAGTTTATTGCTCGCCTTCTTAAGAAGTGTGTAATCTCTTGGTCCTATAAAATATGTTTTATCACGCTATAATAAAATATGATGAGTTCATGTAAGTGTAAGAAAAAAATTTTAAGGAGATGCGTGATTTTCTGATCCTATAAAACATGTTTTACCGTATTATAATAAAACGTGGGGAACCCAGATAAGAATAAAAAAAAATAAAGGTAATGATAATATTGTCTAATCCCATTTTTAAATTATTAAAATATATTCGTATATTATTTTATCATATGATTTTTTTTTTTTTTTTTTTTTGAGAAATATTTTATCATATCATTCATCTTATTATTTCAGTCAAATTCATATTTTATGGAATCAAAAACTATATATATAAACAAGTTAAAATTCAATATTCACTTTCAGTTTTTTCATTTTTTATAAAATGTGTATTAATCCACGTGAATCTGAATCATTCTATAAATTAATAATCAATAAAATAATAATTTTTATTAAATAGTAATTTTACAGTCCTAATTTAAGTTAATAAGCTAAATTAATACATTAATAAAATTCATGAGTGTTATTAATATTAATTTATAGAAGTTTTACAGTACCATGTTTTGGAATAAAAATGAGTCATGAGATCAATGTATTATTTATGTAGAAATTACATGGAAGAAGTTTCCTTTTTTTTTTTTTTTCCCAAAACTAGAAACAAATATCAACATGGAATTCCCATTTGCATTTTTGTTAAAAATGGACTAAATTGGCCGGTCAAAATAAAAAAATCAAAAACTAAATCAAAGATTAATCCGATCAGTCTCAAAAATCATCTCTCAAAAACTAATAAATCAACTAATTAATCGATGAACCGATTAAATCAAATTAATTTTTTCTGTTCGAGTAGATCAAAATTTTTTTTTATTTTTAATAAAAAATATTAAATTATATTTATTTTCATTATATACATATATATCAATTTTTTTCATTTTAACATATTCAATCCTAATCGAATTTCTAATTCTCTACCTTTATCAGTTCTTTAACCGATCCGATTTAAAAAAAAAATACCCATCTGGCAGAGTAAAGAAAACAGAAAACAAAAAATTGCTGTATGTCGAGGAAATTTGGGAAAAAAAAAATCAACATTTTTGTTCTGCTTGAATTAGGCATGTCAATGTGACATTTAGAATCCATCCAATATTAAAATATAATATAATCAAATTCATTTCTAACATAAAATTACAAAAACAAACATTTGCAACAATAATTTCTTTAAATGCATACATTGAAGAATTTAGATATCAAAAATTGAACAATGAAACAAATATTCGATCACTTATCTTGGGAAAGTCAATTCATTAACCTAGCTCCTCAATAACCTGTGTGTTAGAGAGAGAGAGTGAAGACAAGCTTTGACCTTCCAGCTCTGAGTAACCTTTAAGTCCTTCTCTGAACAATTAGCCCAACCACAGGCTGCAAAAGTACTATAAACTATACCACAAACAAATACAATACATACATCAAAATAAATAGCATCCAAAGCATATTAAAGGAAACAAATAAATAAAGAGACAAAAGGCCATGAAAACTAGACATCTTATATCAGAAGAAATGAGCTAAATTTGGATTATCTATCTACATTAAGACTAACCAATGAGTTCAAGCCCCAAATGAAAGGAACTAAGGGAAAAAGGGTATCATATCATAAATTCCACATATTAAACGAATAAAATACTGCCTTGAACACATTAAGGTTGGTAATTGGGAAAAATAACAAGGGCACAAATATCTGGGCCCAGCACAAATTCATGAGAATCAATTTTACACCCCAACGGGTGCCACAGCCATAGCCTATCCCCTCGGTCTCTATTTTGAATTCACCTTTATGAACCACAGCAAGCTGACTTTTGTGCTGCTTGGCTACTGCTGGCTCCCTGATCTGGTTGGCTAATCTTGATTGTTTGAGGCTGGCACCACCACGAAAAATGGAGAAGCATATATAATTAGCAAGAACAAAGGGGAAACAAAAATATATTCCTCTGTCAAATGATATGTATTAGACAGGATGAAAAAAAAAGAAAAAGAAGAGATAGTATGCTACAAAATAAAAACAAAAAAATACCTCAGCCTTAGAATCAGTTTCTGCAAGCCTTTGCTTGATGTCCCTTGCAATTGAAAAGAAAACCTCCTCAACATTCAAATTTGTCTTAGCACTCTGCAAAACATGAATTTCTGGTAAAAATAGAGGGAAACAGATGAAGATCTGAAAGTCCAATTACAGCACAAAACTAATACTTACAGTTTCAAAAAACTTGATACCATACTCATCAGCAAGAGCTTGACCCTTGGAGGTAGGCACAGCCTAAGAAATGACAAAGAATATCTTCCTGATAATCAGTGGATAACACATATAATTCAGATGTGCGCACGGGTGCACACACACGCATATGTGGAGGGAGAGAGAGGAATCAAATTGAGACACTAGTCTGGCACCCAACTTTAGAAGCATAATGATTATAGATCCACCTACATTCTTATCTCTAATCACTCGCACTTTTTGGGTGAAAACAACAGTGCTTCAACAGGTAAAGCCAGTTACAGAGTTCATTTCACAGAAAAGTGGATGGTTAATGCTCTGTTGATGAACAGTCCAATCTCTCAGTTGATGAACGGTCCAATCTACCCTAGTGACTGAACAAGCATATAGTTAAAAAAATACAATACCTACCCTTTTACTTTCATCCATGTCTGCCTTGTTCCCCACTAGTATCTTGTTAACATTATCAGAAGCATGTTGCTCAATGTTGCGAATCCAGTTTCTAATATCTGAACATGAAGAGAAGCTAATTCCATAAGCATTCAAGAAATGGAAGTACTAGTCACAAGATACAGGAAAAGCTCCACCCTATCAAAGGGAAATCTTCAATCATCCATATCAACAAGACACAGAGTAAGAATCAAATGAAATTCTCATTTCATTGGTTACCAATAACCAAAAGGAAAATGCAAGCATTAGATATGGCATTAAAAATTTCAATATTAGTATATCTAACAAATCTCTTCAAATTTTAATGCTCAGGTAAACATAAAAGGTAAATTTACTGTTGAAAGATGATTCATCAGTGACATCATACACCAGCAAAATCCCCATGGCTCCACGATAATATGCTGTAGAAAATATAAAGTACATAAGCAAGTCCAGCACTATCTAAAAATAATAAGGAACACAATTCACAACAAAATGGCATTCAAAGTATTTAAGCGAACATGCACAAGCATATGAACTCAGTCCTCCCCATGAAATATGGTAGTTAATACAAATATCTAGCATAACAACCATTGATCATACCAACTGAAAGAATCATCCTAAATATATGAGATTCCACAGTTTTCACTAAAGAGCTTTTGTTATTTGCTCTTTTCTTTTCTTGCAAGTTTATTCCTTCAGGATCTCAAAAGTAGTGCATATCAATAATCCACATTCAGCAGGTTGATAAGGTTGCATTACAGTCTCAAGGCAAAAAACATATAAAATGGTGATGCAGCAAACTAACCACCTCCAGACATTATATATATATATATATATAAAGCCTTTTGAATGAAAAAACAAAACCACCCACAAGTTTTGAAAACAAAAACTCAACTGGTAGAAACCCAAACCCAAACCTGTTGTGATAGTTCGAAAGCGCTCCTGGCCTGCCGTATCCCAGATTTGCAATTTAATCCGTTTTCCATCAAGTTCGATTGTTCTAATTTTAAAGTCAATGCTGTCCAAAGAAGTGCGGAAGAAGACTTTAAAATAATAAACAAATAATGTAATAATTGAGAACGATTAAAACAAAGCTTTTATCTTTCAGCAATATATATCCAATGTATGTGATCAACCATATTCTAGACCCTCCATGGAAATTATGCAGAACCATTACACATAACAGAAAGATTAACTACCATCTAATTCGAAAACTCATTTCATCAATACAAAAGCTAATTAATAGCACCAAAAAATTCAGTGGCAATGAAACTACTAGTTAAATTCTAATTCAATTAAACCATCCAAATTTTGACTAGTAAATTGCATGAGCAGAATCTATTGCTAATTATCATTAACCTACGTACCAATATTCATGTCCTACCATATTTTATTAGCCTACATCTTGATATCATCTTGATATTTAGTTTGCAAATGATGCTAAACTAGTTTCTCAAAATAAAGATTGTGGAGTTTCAAAGATATAAACCCAATAGTGGTAATGAAACTGGTTGTGAAGGAACCATCAGAGAAGCGAAGAAGCAGACAACTCTTCCCGACACCTGCAAAGTAACAAGAACAAGAATGTCAAATAATCACAGTTGAATAACCAAGAGCTAACAAACAAATCAGCCCATAAGCCAGAATTGGAGTACCAAATTTGATTTGACTTCACAGTCACACATGTATCAAATGATCAGACTTCACACATACATCAAAAGATCAGAAAGAAAGAGGGATAAGCAGAGAGAACTGCTAGAATGATAAGACCATAAAAATTTTCTTGCAGGTCTACGATAAAGTAGAAAGCAACTTGAATGATTACAAAACTCTATTTATGCCATTTAGAGATAAAGATGAACCCATGGGGTAGCCGCTATACTTGCCTGCATGACAGGATATTTACATCCTAAATAAAGAAATAAACTACCTGCCATGCATCCAAAGCTTTATAAGTCCTCCAAAATAAGCATAAAGAAGGTAGGATGGCAGTAGAAGGCTGGATGGGGTGAGTTTTTTTATTCCCATCCCCACCCTGTTAGAGAGCAGGGCAGAGACAGGTATCCTAGTTTATTTTTTATAAATTTTAAAGTATTAAAAATCATATTATAATGGTATATGTATACATATATCTTAAATTTTATATCCTATTAGTTAATATTTGAGAGAGAGAATACTATTAAGTTATATTTTCAAAGATTAGCAAGTTTATCCATTCACAAGCGAAAATTATAATACAAATAAATAAGCACTAGCTTCTTTGTTTTCTATAACTTAATCCTGAGAATAGTCTTTCTTATTATTCTTCCACCCAAAGCCTAACATAATTGGCTAAGCTCAGATCAACCACAATTCTAATCTGTGAAGCTTAGTTCAACCAGCTAGCTTGGATCATTTTCTTCTGCAACAACATTCAAACCCTACCTTATTGACTATACCAAGATTGAATACCAAACCCAAGCTCAATCAGTCTGGTATTCTAATGAGAACCAACCTTCTTCGTCTTGTTCTTTAACGTGCATAAAATAGTAGCCTGAGCCAAGATCAGAACATCACTAATTTGAAAAGCTCAAGACAATGAGTACAAAATTGGTTCATTCATTTGACATCAAAAACTCGAACTCAGAACTAATGACTGATCCAAGATCAATTTCGCTCAGTCAATGAAAAAATGATGAACTGAAATAAAAAATAAAAATGGTGCAAATTGCCATGCAATCTCAGCCAACCTAATATTCAACTTAGAAATGAATCATTTACTGTCCACCTCTGAGTATGTAAGGAAGGAAATTTCCCAAGGGAGAACTTGAAGAAATGCCATGGCCTGATTAAATAAGACAGTACATAGGTATTTTTTGTTTCAAATTAATGCAAGCATCTTAGCATACAATTAAATAGTAATATACAGATTTGAATGTGACTTCCCTAAACAAAAAAAGATGAACTTCAGTTTTGTGGCATGAAGTATAAACATATTATGTCATAGTCATATCAAGCATGCACGCCTGTATGAAGAACACGAGTGAGAAAAATAAACAAAGTAAAAAATATCTTGGTCAAATTATCAACACGTTTACTGATTCATATTATACAAAAGGTCCCCAGCTCAACATCACTCAGTTCAAAACACAAAGCCTATTGAGAAGAAGAAAACAATGAAGAAACACAATAACGGAAAGATAAACTGCTGCAGCACCTGAGAATTGGAAAGGGCTACATGCAGAGTAAAAAAAAATAACAGCCAAAAGGGTTACATCATCCCTTAAACAAGTGTGCGAATTGTGAAAAATGAAAAACATCATAGAAATGCAAATAAATAATGGAGCCTTCATAGATTTTCTCTTATGATGCAGAATCTATTGAGGCACTACAATTGGATCACTGCCTAGAACAGTAATCAACAAAAACAGTTGTGTAACCAGTACCTTCCCCGAGTTCATTTGGCAATGCACACCCACGCAAATTTTATAGGTATAACTCACAGAGGCATGGACTACCCATCATTTATCACCTGAAGTTATGCAATTAAACTAAAATGTTCAAGCACTAATCAACCCGCAAGGAATCAAAACTGTCTTTCCTTAAAAATAACATCCATTAAAAAAAATGAATTTTCCAAGCAAACCACCGAGATTAAACCACATAGATGATCAATCCTCATCTAAAAAACAATAATTTCAAACCACATTAACGTCCTAACACAAGCCAAACACCTACCCATATGTGACAAGCTAAAAAATGTGGAAACTATGAAGAACAAAAACCAAAATCAACAAGAACCCATTTGCTGAAACCATGAGAAAACCTCTAAAACCAGTGAATAACATTCCAAATCAATAACCCAAATGGCTTCTCCTAGAAATAAATCAAACCCCAAAAAAAAAAAGATAGAGAAATGATGAGAAATGAGAAAAGCTAACTAACCGCTATCCCCAATCAAGAGAAGCTTAATCAAATAATCATGATCAGCACGAGCCCTTGCTGGTGGTGCGGCCATCGTTTTCTCTTCCAAATCAAATTCCCACCCTGCACAAACAAAACAAACAACTATAGACGCGGAAAGAAACAAAAATATCATAATAATGACATATAATCAAATTTCGATCGAGAGAAAGAGAGAGAAATTACCCTTTAGGTGAGCAATAGAGAAGAGAGATGCAGAGACTGTGTCCAACGAGTTTGGGAGACTTTTGTCTCTCTCTCCCCGCGTATATTACGTGGCTATCTCTCATCTTTCTGCATCTGAATCCTGCCCAATTGGACTGATGGTAGATTTTTCTTAAAATACACTCGAGTACACCTGATAGATTCTCATTGTAAATTATAATATTCAGACTTTTATTTATTTATTTATTAGTTTTTTCATATTTGATTTATGTCACGAATTTATGGATAATAAAATCTTTTTATTGTAAGTTGAATTTCAAATCATTCGCTTTTTCGTAATCCACTCTCAGCTAAATGATTGAAAAATGTAATTATTATTATTCTATATCTGGATTTCATTAATTATTAATTGAAATTAATATTTTTAATATTTTAAACATAAAATTTTTAAAAAATTTATGTTTAAAATAAATTATTAATTAAATATTAAATTTACAATTTTATTTTTAAATTTAAATTGAATTTTAAAAATTAACTTTATAAATTTAATTATTTATATTAAATTTTTAAAATTTGATAATTCACTTAGGAACTGTTTGGTTGGCCAACGAAACACTTTTAATTGTCGATTCTCAACATACGCATCGCCAGTTGGAAAAATTTATGTTATTTAATTGTCCAATTAAAAACTCCAATTATAATAAAATTTCTTTTCAATCGATAAATATGATAAGTAGTTATTAACTATTTTTAACGATTGGCGATTTGATAATTATATTTTTACACCAATCACACATTTAGTAATCGTTTTACAAACACACCCTTAATTCTCATCCAATTCAAAGATTGAATTGATGATATGATACAATAAGTTTTATAAGCCATTATATACATATATGTAACTTAGACGAAGAATATAAGCCAGTCTTGGCCAGTTTTTACACTTAAAAAAAAAGGTTATTAAGGCCCAACACTGAAAGTAAAAGGTAATTGAGCCCCAAAATATACATTAAAAAATAGATAATTGATAATTAAGGCCCAAAATAGAGAAGAAGAAGAATATAAAGCCCATCTTGGCCCGTTTATACATTTGAAAAACAAATTCGATAGGTGGAAGGCTTGAACCTGCGAGCTTGTGGCTAAGGGCCACATGGCTATGCCAGAACTTATATTAGATATAATCAAGTAAATACAGGAATTAAAATACAAGTTTTAAATCAAAACCCAAAATTAAAGAATCTCAAATTTTTAGTATATTTATCAAAACATAGATTTGAGAGAAGAAAAAATTAACAAAGCAAAATTGGAACTAAAGAGTACATGGACAAAATTTAAAATTCACAAAAAAAAAAAAATCTTTAGAATAATGTATATAGATTCATATATGACAGATTAAATTTAAATTTTGGACTTTTATCTATTATTGGTGATAGAATCATACACACTTAAATAAAGAGAATCGACTGTCAGAATAGAATCGTGATCAATCGAGAAAAAAGACTATCAAAACTGCAGTTTTCTTTTTCTATATGTACAAAAAACTATCGATAAAGGTAGAGACTATAAAATACTAAAAGAAAAAAGAAAAACTAAAGATCTAAGGAATGAGAAGAAAAATAAAAAAAAAAAAAGAAAAATTTAACATCGATATAAAAAAAATGGAGAGCCAGAGAGAGAGCTTATGCTAATATATTTGATAGATTCTAAAGAATTAAAATCTAATTTGTGTGCACCCTGTTATACAAAACGTTAAATATTTACAATTAAACAATATATATTTATATATTTTTGTCTATGCTAAATATATAAATTTATTTTATATATCATATTAATAAGTAACAAATATTTTAGTAAATACGACTCATTTACCTATTTTTTTATTATTTATAAAACACCGATATTTTTTTTTGTTTCATATACTTTTATTTTATTAGATTGATGTAAACAATCAATATGTAAGAAATATTTCATATATATATATTAAAAACTAAGGGAGTATTTTTAAGCGTTAGAGTGGGATTAAACATCTATAAATAACCTTAGACCATAAAAAAATATTATGAAAACCCAGGGAATATTCTTATATATGCATATGATAAGTATATCCAATTGTTGATGCTGAGGAAACACATAAAAATAAATAAATAAAAGTAGAGAAATAAAGCACTATAGCTAGAATATCTTAGGGTAGATTCCCTAATTGGTTGTATAATGTCTTCTTGAATAATTGTTAAACAAAAACCAAAAAGTGAAAAAGCAAAGGAAGAAATACAAATAAATATTGGGCTTCAATGTATATGCTTAGAAGATCCTCTCTTCATAACTACTAATCCTTCCAAGTTTTCACCCTTCAAATACTTGGAGGGATCAAGAGATGGGATCCTCCCCTATAACATAACTATGTATCCCTGCAAATTACCTCAATCCTACATATGGGTTTGGTGGACAAGGTGACATTTGAAGCAAGAAGGGTGAGGGTAATGAAGAGGAGGGATTGATTATATGTGAAAATAAGGTCATGATGGTTTTTATACCATTAGGGCAACTTTGATCCTTTGGCAATGTATTAATTATGAATATTTGGTTGACACATTATGTTTACCATGCTATTATAATGTGGTGGTCTTTTGCTTTTATATTTAATACTGTACAGTCTTCATTTTTTTTTTCCTGATAATAATGGAGATAGGGGATGATTTACATAAGTTTAATTTCTTATCTATTCTGTTCATGATTTGACTTAATGTTGTTTCCTAATCTATATCTTATGTTTGACAATTTTATGAATTAGAATTTCTCTAGTCATCTTCAATTGTTATAGTTAGCAGTTGGAAAATCTTGGTTTTAATTATTTTTTCTAAGCTTCTAGAAGAAATCACAATTAAGAATCTTCATGAAAGGGTTTTTCTGCTTATTCAATTGGAGCTCAATTGAATGTGCATTCTTATTTATTAGTATACCATAGAAATGAATTCATGAATTGGTATAATCCTAGTTTAATTTGTTGTTATTTTTCATCACTCATGTTGTTAATATATATATATATATATATATATATATATATAAGAAGAACAATAAAATATTTTGATAAATATTAAGATAAACAGATAATTAAATACATAAGGAATATGTATAGTAGATAAATAATATTTAGAAACATTTATTTATATTTTTATCTAATTGGATCATCTAAAGATTATAAATCTAACCAGATCATAAACTGAAAATTATTACTACTTTTTAAAAACAAACTAAACCATTTTGAGGGTCAAAGTCAAACAAAATGAAACAATTAAAATCAAAATTAGTTTGTGTTAAAAATATTTAAGCTTATATATAGTTTTAAAAGTGTTATTTAATATCTTTTCAAGTGATAATTAGGCCAAAACAACTATTTATTAAGCCTAATCAATAATTGCAAATTTATAATGAGAACTGGATAAAATTAAAAATTCAATATGAACGAAAAGACAAATTTAAAAATCTATCACCAGATAAAAAATAACTGAAATAAATCCCCATGAGGTGAAATTGAAAACTAAACACAGGCGAATAAATAATTGAAAGAAATATATTACAAGACAATTATTGAAATCAAATTAAACTCAAAATATATCAAAAATTGAAAAAAAAAATTGAAATTGCAATTCGAAATATAATAGAATATAGAAATATGAATCATTTTTTTACTCTAATATTATGTCAGAAATATTAAAGTTTATATAATATTGAGAGTATTAATTTCAAAAATTAACTGTTAAAATTAAAGAAAACAATTTTATAAAAATTTATTCAACATCTTGTATTTAATCCATGTAAAATTTTATATTTTAATAATTTATTTATATTTTATATTAATAATTTATTTCAAATAAAATAGTTTTTTTTTTAATATTTACTTGAAAAATTCGAATATGAATCTATTTTTTAAATTGCCATTAAGTTAAGTTAATAGTAATATTTTGGCGAGCAACTTGCATATATTATGTTGGACACTTTAAAATGTCACCATAAAAACATCGTAGTAATATTTTATAAGAACAAATGTATTAATGTGTAAGTGTAGATTCTACAATAGATCTAAAAATATTAAATTTTCTACAACAGATCTAAAAATATTAAATTTTCTACAATAGATCTAAAAATATTAAATTTTGATATTTTTTTTAAAGTGATTATGATAACATCCGAATTTTTGAATTATTTTTAAAATTATATTTTAGTAATATTTAAAGGATATAAAAATAATTATGGGTTTATAATATTTTATTTTAAAAAATTAGTTATTTGTTATTAGTTTTATAAATATTGTAATAATTTTATTGTTAATTGTTTAAAATTTGAAATTTATTTATTAGTTAAATTAAATATTATGTTTATTATTTTATACTGATTAGATTGTATTTAAGTAGTTAGTTAAAATTATATATTGAATTGATTATTTATTGTTTATTATTAATTATTAATTTATTTAATTGCTAGTCTAAATATTTTAATTAAATCATTATTTACAAACTAATTATTATTATTATTAAATTCGATATTATTATTATTATTAAATTATAAAGTTATATTATTATTATTTTGGAGAAAACTAGATTTCTATTTAAATTTTAATATTATTATATTATTATTATAATATAATATGAAGTAATTATATAGATAGATAGATAGATATAAACAAAGAAACGGACAGAGAGGAGGGAACATAAAAAAAAAAAAAAAAAAAAAAAAGAAATGGAACGTAACACAGAGACGGGAAACAGGTGAGAAAGAGAGAGAAAGGGAAGGAGGAAGCTGCCACCGCTCGTAGTTAAAATTTATTCGTTATGTTTATTTTAAGTGAGTAAATTAAAATAAATTATTAATAATTATGTTTAATTTAAATTTATAAATTAAGTGAATTGATATTATTAAATTGAAATTATCATTAAAATTACGTTGATTATATTTATGAAAATTATATGTCGAAAATTAAATATTTATATAATATATTATTTAAGACGGTAATTAAATTATGTTGATAAATTAATTTAAATTGGAGAAAATTATTTAGAATTTTAGTTTGATAATTTATTTGAATAAATAATGATTGTGGCATGAGTAATAATTAAACGATGGATATTACTTGAGGAATTATGGATGATTATTAAATTTATGAGGACCGTTATTGAAATATATTTACGAAGGATGATTGAGAATTAGTTGGAATAATTATGCTAGTTGAATCGAATGAGATTTATTGTTATATTACATATGTATGGCATTTTGGGGACAATCATTATCTCATATACTGATATTTATGGGTAGTGTCAATTGAAATTATTGAAATTTAGTTCAGTATTTAACAAGTGGGTAGAGCAAATGAAATTTTGAAAATTAATTTATTTTATGTGTAAATAAAATACATAAAATAATTAGTT
>CANXYC011003878.1:0-21600 GCA_948193065.1 Aleurites moluccanus | reverse complement strand
AGCTAGTAGAGAAGATCAAGCTTCTTGATTCATTCTTCCAAGAAGCCTTCATTGTAATTATTTTGAAATATGATTATGTATATTCATTGAATGGTATTATGACACAATATGTATTGGGAGTATACTCTAGAGCTCCCTATTTGGTCATTGGGGATGATAATATTTTGATGTATGATTTGTTACCTTTTTGGGTTACCCTTGTTCCTTAGTGATGTGAGATACATCTTTTGATCAGTAAGGAACGGGAGGAAATTATAAATGATAAAAAGAAAGATATGAATTATGCTTATATTGATCCTAGAAATGATTATTGTATGATATCTATATTTGATATGAATGTGTAATATAAATAAGATCCAGGATATGAGAATTCTATGGGTTTGTATTGGCCTTAAGCCTACCCTTGCCCTAGGACCATCGCACTACTGGAGTTGGGGTATGAAAGCACGTTACTCTTTTTTTATCTCATTTTTTTGCATCAAACTTAATCATATCACCCGTTACCAATATAACATCATAATACCATCCTTATACAATTTATTAATTATAAGTCTCCAACTATGGCTAACTCCAAATCACAATTTCGCTCACAAACTCTTGTTATACCATAGAACTTCTATCACTATACATATCCACTCTCTTTAGCTCACAACATACTCCAAAGATGCTCTTTATATTCCTTCCTTACTCTTAGATTACATAAAGATATTACTGATTAGCACTATGATAACTTGTCTATAAATAATCTGAACACTTCATCTACTAAATCCATATCTAAATTCTTATCATTTATACCATCACAAATAAAAAAAATAGAAGTTATAACTTCAATCTCTTCCTCTAGAAAAATATAAGAAATCCAAAACATTTCAAACAACTTTTAAGCACATGCAACTTCTTAGCAAAATAATATAATGCAAAGAAAGACATAACTCATGAATCAATCACCACTGTGTCATCCAAGTCTTAAATCAAAAGAATACCTGTGATCATCAATTTGGGAATCTGAACTTCTTGTTGTACTGTAGCAAAAACTCTCCCTCTACCTCTGCTTATAAAAACTGATCCCGAAGCATGTTCCATTTGCTGACCCGATCCTTTACCAGCCTTTGAAGTCCTACTCAAGGTGTCTTGGCTCACACCTGACTATGGACCAATACTCCTCTCTCTATCCTTCTGAAATGTAGTTTGAGAAGTCTGAGGTCTAGCTCCAAAAGTCGGTTGTGGACAGTTCTTAAGTAAATGACCATGTTGTCCACATCTATAGCATGCTCATGTCTCATGGAAACAAGGTCCTTTATGGAACTTACCACTTATAGAACATAAAGGATTTGTCTTATGTGATGCAAATCTGAATGTTCCATAACTTGTCTAAGCAGCTGATCTGGATGGATTCTGGCTCTGTAGTGATCTCCCAAAAAGTCCTTTATGCCTACTCTGGAGGGCTGACTGTTGAGTCACTCCCATACTCTTCATCCCACTCTCGTGTTTAGAGGAGCTACTCATTTTAGATTTCTTCTTCTCTTTCCTCTCAAATCTATCATCCATCTCCCTATGCTTCGAGAGCAAAGGCTTAAGGTACCTCTTAAATGATACCTTATCTGCCTAAGGCATAATTGAAGGATATGCAGGAGGAATTAGCACCTCTGGAATTACCGGTACTGGAGATACCTGTTGTTGCCTTTGTTGCATGATAAACTCAACTATCATCTTTGAATTCCTCTGTAGTTGACTATATATCGAGCCATGTTAGCCATATCCACCTGTGGTGTATGAGGAACCTCATTACAGCCAAACCCATTTACCGAACACTTTTTAGATGGTAAATCTTGCCTGGAATGGCCTCGACTTCGCCCTTTACTATGTCGTGGAGGCATTTCGATGCTGATGAGAAGTATAACAAATTTAGACTCATAACACATACTTAACGCAGATTTACCCAAAGGAATACACAATATAGACGAGACATGAATCCTATACTCCGTAGTTATCTTAATCAACACTTAGTCTGGGAAACATATACATACATCTATCTTTCTATCTTAAGGATTATAAACCTATAGCTCTGATACCACCTGTGTCACACCCCAACTCTAGTGGTATGACGGTCCTAGGGCAAGGGTAGGCTTAAGGTCACCATAAACCCGTAGAATACTCATATCCTAAATCTTATACATAACAAATATCCACACCATACATAGTTATCATCATAAATATTCAATTCTATGAATCATATAATTATCATTCATGCATTTCCATATATTATCATATGATTTTCTCTTGTTCCTTACCGATCAAAAGATACATTCCACATTAATAAGGGATAAGGGCAACCCACAATGTATCAATTCAGACATCAAAATAATATCATCCTCAACAACTAATTACAAAGCTCTAGAATATACTCCTCATACATATAAATACCATAATACAAAATAATATATATCAAAAGAATTACATAGAGTCTTCTTGGAAGAAGCTCTAGTTTTTAAGTTAGCTCCCTCTCGAGCTACACTATCATCTGAAATCCACAGAAGAGGAGTGAGCCTTCAACTCAGTAAGATATAAACTATACTAATGCTTACAAGTATCATAAAGATATAAGGATAAGTATGAACTTGAACATATATTCAATATACTTTTGGAATATCATAAGAAAAGAGTTTATCAGAATGATTGCACAAGGAATCATAACATGAACAATCATGGTTTTCTTTACATATGAGTTCCCACATAGAATGGCACTGTAAATCATATCATGAAATAAAACTCAAAACATATCATATCATAACGTATTGGTGCACCTTGTCAGCTCAAGGTCTCCATGTGCTTGCGCAGGGCACATGCCTAAAGCTCGTGATCCCTTCTAAGTGGAACACTGATACTATATCCTATCAGCAAGGTTTCCTCTATGCACATTGGACCAATGAACTAACTCTCGTTGGGAAGAGCATTCTATTTACATGTGGGTCATGGGTTATATAGCTTGGACATATTATCAAGAAGCATAGTGGTCACAAGACCATCATCAGATATTTACATATAGTTATTCCATCACACAAATAGGTATATAATGATCTTGGTCCAAGAAAACAATAACCAAGTCATCCATGTAATTAGCTTGTTTAGAAGGGTTTCAACAATTTATAGTTTACAATTACGAATTTATAGGTTTAGGTTCATCAATAATGAACTTAAGAAAAATTACATGAAGTAAGAAAAAGAGTAGCAAGCTCAATTAATAGATAGCAACATACATTAACATAATTCATACTTACCTTAAAGCAATTCCTTGCAAAATATTCTCTCTTATCATATGAGAAGCATGAATTATTCCTTAGTCTCTTGTACTTTCCATTCCTAAATCAAAAATCTCAATATCCACAAATTAGGGTTTCTATCATTCGTGATCATATAGTTGTAGTCCTTATGATTTAATCATCTTGAGAAGTCATATTATGCTTCCTAACATCCATTTTAACATCTCTTAGAAGAACATTAAAGATTGGGATGACTAGCTACTATTCACCCAAAACCTTAAATCCTTGAACGTTTCATGTAATCCATAGTAAATGTTATTTAAGGCTCATAAACATTTATACATAACTTATAATCATCTATTTTAGCCATAGATTAACTTAACTTGAACTTAGAAATGAGTTTGAGAAAATTACCTTGAAAACCTAGAATGGAGATTCTTGAGAAATTTGGATTCTTGAAGTTCTTAAAGGTTTGATTCTTGTGTTAATGGAGATGAAATAAGTGTTTGAGAAGAGAATTTAATGAATTCATGGGCGAGTGAAGTGTATTTATGAAGAAAGAGAGGAAGAAAGACGCAATGGGTGAGCTGAAAATGAAAGAAACAGGCTCATACTTATATAGACCCGAGGCTTCACGCTTGTGAATTGAGCATTCATGCCCGTGAAAGTCAATTTCTTAGGAAAATGAAAAATTACGCAGAAAATATTCTCACGGTGGTGAAAGATCTTTCACTCCGGTGAAAACTATCTTCATGGTGGCGAAAGGTATCTTCATGGTGGTGAAAGGTAACTTTGTGGTGGTGAAAAATATCTTCATGGCAGTGAAAGATATCTTCATGGTGGTGAAAGGCATCTTCATGGTGGTGAAAGGTATCTTCACCCCCCATGAATAACCGATTGTGGAAAATTCTCATATTTTTTCTATTCTAACTTGTCCAAACTCAATCAACTTATACATACACATGATTAATACCTCAAAATCAGTCATAACTCATCATGTCCCAACATATAATTATTCTAGGAGTAATCTATACTCAACATAACATTCTAAATTATCTACCATGTACATATAAACATACATATGCTAACATTCATCAAACAAATATGAACGAACACATATCTATTCTAGCGTTCCAAGCACTAGGTATTACAAGAATTATCACAACTTTGGTTGAAAATCCATTAGACAATAAATTCAAGATACTTAGAACCAACAGAGGTCGTGAGTATTTGTCTGATCAGTTTAGACAAATTTTGTGATGAAAAATGAATAGAACATCAGTTTACTATTCCACCACTTTGCAATAAATAACGTTGCTGAAAGAAAAAATGAGAGTCTTCTTATAATGGTTAAGTCTATGATGGTTTAAACAAATTTACCCATTGGGGTGATCCATTGTTATAACCATATAAGTGCTTAACTGTATATACTCTACATCAGTTACTTCTACTCCATATGAGTTATGAACAAGTCGACAAGTAGACTTCAACATCCTAAAATTTTGGGGATGTAATATCTATGTTCATAATGCTTCTTATGGGAAATTAGGCCTAAGAAGTAAGAAGAGTATCTTTGTGATCTCTGAACTATCAAAAGGATATGTTGTTCATAGGTGAGTTAAATAGTGAGAGTATAACTAAATCTTGGATCACAAGATGTCTTGTTCTTAGAGAACAAAAATTCCTAAGCAAGTAAATTTAAACCATGAATTCTCCTTATTAGAGACATTAGATCAAGATTCACAATGACCACTTCATCCGAGTGGGAAGAATTTGGTGGATTAGTGGATAGACATTAGTTCAGTTCCATTAACTAGGTCCAAATATGGATGGACATTGGTTCAGTTTCACCAACTAGGTCCGAATGAGAGTGATCCTTGTCCAAGTGGGAGTTCAAAATCTTTAGTTCTAGTAGTAGATTGATAGATTCTGAGATTCTAGTTTAAATTATATCCCAATGAAACTTGATGAATATGTTTTTCAAGATTATGAATTGAGACATAACAATTGTGATGCTAAGGATGAAAGGATAAATACAATGGAATAAAATAATGGAATTTGTGAGATCAAACCAATTTGAGTTTTTGGTAGATCTCTTGGTAGGACGTAAAGCTATTGAGAATAAGTGGATTCTGAATATTAAGTATAAAACAAATGACAACATTGAAAGAAATAAAGTTCGTCTCTTTCCACAGGGATAGATACAACATAAAGAAATTGACTATGAGTAGACATTTTCTACTATTGAAAGTATTATCAGAATAAGGTTAATTCTAGCCATTGTGACAAATCTTGATATTAAATTACATCAAATGGATGTAAAGACTGTATATCTCAATGGATAATTGGATGAAAAGTAGTCTTCATCAGAGAAGACCATGAACATAAAGTTTACAGATTAATGAGTTCAATCTTTGGTCTTAAGAAGTTTTCAAATACAAGTTTATTATTATGTCATTATAAGTTGATGGCATATTAATAACTGGAATTAATAAAGGATATCTGCATAATTTCAAAGATTGGTCATTGTCCAACTTTGAAAGGAATGATATGGGTAAATCAATATTCTTGAAATTAAGATTTCAAGAGATCATACAAGAGAGTTGTTATCTCTTCCTTAAGAGATATACATAATAAAAGTTATTGAATGATTTAATTATGTAGAATTGCAAACCCACAGATACTTCTAATGCCAAAGCTGAAGGCTTAAGCTGTAAATTATGTCCTAAAATTTCATAAGGAAAAGAATGAATGAAAAATGTCCCTTATATGAGAGTGGTTGGAAGTCTAAAGTATGCAATAGTGTGTACGAGACCTGATATTTGCTTTACTATTGAGATGGTAAGCAAATATCATTTCAACTTAGGTTTAGCACATTGGATGCATTAAAAAAAGATATTGAGATATCTTAAGAGTACTATAGATAGCTCAAGATGGAAAATTGAGATTCGGAAGCTATACATATGTCAATGGGTTAGAGATATGGATTTGAGGTAATCCACTTCTGAATTTGTTTTCTTGCCTAAATGAGATGTCATATCTTGGTATAGCAAAAAACAATCATGTATAGCATTATCCATAATGAAAGCTAAAATTGAAGGATTTTCAGCTGCAGTATAAAAGGTGGTCAAAGTGAAGAGATTTTGGAATATTTGGGTATGAGCTGCTGCAAGTGAATCAATTTTGAGTAAATGTGACAATCAAGTAGTTGTAGGTTACACCAAAGATCCAAATTACTATACCAAATGTATTGACAGAAAATATAATTTTGTGAGAAACTATAGTTACACACTAGAAAGGTGAACCTTAAATACATCCTACACATGATATGGTTGTAAATCAGTATGACTAAACATATTCCTAGAGATGTATGCTTTGGATATACAAAGACTTAGGGATTGTGTGGATGTTGATGTATTTAAATTATTTGTTATTTTGTTCAACAAAGTTTACTTTGTTATTAATACCAAAACATGGTGTTTGTTTTATATTTATATGAGTGTAAATGTTTAGTACATTTACTATTATTATATTATGAAAGCATGTCGAACAAAAAAAATATTGACCTTCTTATATGGGTAATTGCCTTTATTTATTTATAAGATGAATAAAGATGAGATTGTTTTAAGCGAATTATTTATGTGATAAGAGAGAGAGCTCGTGCTTAAAACAAGATAGTAATCTCATTTTAAAAAATGAGATTTGCATATCATGATGATGATATTGAAGTGGCATACTATCTAAGTCGCTAGATGTGAGTTCTGAATTGAATTGAGTATATGAGAGAACTCAAATTAGACATTAGGTATGTCTAAACTATCATTTGTATAGTGTTTATAAATCAAAAATATGTTTTTAATAGACATGCACTCCTTAGAAAAGGAAAGAATACTCTGATATGTGTTCATACCACATATGCGAAATTTGACCTAAGGGAGGACAAAAGTTAACAATCTCAACTTTTGGAAATATGAGACTCTTGGAAAATATGATTCTCAAATTTACTACCTTATGACTTTAGGCTAGTTGTTAAGATATAATTCAGTGTTCGCTATATTAGAGTGTTACTAGAAGACCATGAGTGATTCGATTATATGAAACACTTCTAGAAAAGTTAGTTGGATTATGATTGAGGGAACTAAGCAGAAAGGAAGATTACTCAGTGGTCACTTTTATTTTTTGTGTTCATAGGTCGATCAGTTATGTTTATAAGTAAATATAATTGTGAATACAAAATGGTATGAGATCAAAAGAGAGACAAAAAAAATGTGATAAGTAATCTAAGGTGATGCATATATTATCTACTCAAAAGACGCTTATCGAGAGGCTATATATCCCTAACAGGTGTATAGTAAAGAGCTCTCGTTATATGTCGGTCACACAGTTTATTTGCTTAGTATGAAATGTTTATAAAGCTTATAATTGATGGGATGTGTCTTGTCATCTACGAGTGGGAGATGTTGGAATTAATCGATGGGTTCAGATACGCTCATGACGGATGTATTGACCCGGACTCGTTAAATCATTAATTAATTATTAAGATAATTAATTAATAGGATAATAAATTTGTTTTGAATTATTAGAAATCAAAATGATAGGATAATATCCCATAAGTTGAGAATTATCACTATCCTATTATCTTAAGGAATTCTAACTTTTGAGAATCCTACTCTAGAGGAAAGAGGTAAATAGAGCTTTGCCTTCACTAGAGAAAGATAAAGAGATACATTCTCTGTAAAAATAAAAAATAAAAAAATCTTTGTGTCTGTATGAAATTCTCCCTAAAATTCATTGTGGTGAACAAGTAAAGAGGTATTGGTAGCTTTTAAACTGTGGAACGAGTATTCTTTTCATTCGTAATTGGTTTTCAAATTGATGACACAAGTTAAGAGATCAATTACTGCGTTTTAAAAGGTAAGTAATTTATTTTATATTGATTATTTGTATAATCTAACAATTTTGATATATTAAAAAATTTGAAATTACATTATGGTTTTATAAGAAATATATATATATATATATATATATATATATATATATATATATATATATATATCATAGAAGTGTTTTTCTTCTTATTATAAGGTTGTCATGATTATTTTGATTTTTACAATATTAATCGTGAAAAACCTTTTTTTTCTTTATTCTTTTTTCTTTTTTCTTTGAGGAAATCATGAAAGATGTTAAATGTAAGCATAACGATTAATTATTTATATGTCACGTTAAATTTATTTTTTTATTTTTTGAAAATATAAAATTTAAGCTATAATTTAATGTTATGGATATATCAAGATGAATAATGATTTATTAATTAATATAGTAAATTTATATATGAGTTAATTATTGGAATAGAATTTTAGTAGACGACTTTTGTTGTGCAATATAAAAGATCAGAGATTTTTAATCCATCTCCTCTAGAGATTTTTAGTCCATCTCCTCTAAGTATTTTTATAAAATAAAAATATAAGTATTATAAAATTTTTCTAATAACTTGTACTATTTCATAAACTAAAATTATTTACTTGTCCATAAAAAAATTTAAAAAAAAAAAAAAAAAAAAAAAAAACACGAGTATATATGTAGTTATTGTCTATAGATTCTTTAATGCAGATCAAACCAATATTTTTTGTAAAACATGATTGTATGATATCATTCATCCTTTTTTTTTTTCTTCTTTCTATTCAATTTTATTAGGAAATTTGGTTTTTAATTTGCATATAAAATTAAATTTCCGTAAAGAAAAGATAAATTTTCATCCGTAAAAAGTGTTATATATGAAGTTTAGATCTGAGTGACCTTTGTAGTCCAACTAGTCGTTCATCTCTTTGAGCATGAAAATGACACTGGGATATGCTTTAAGTTAGAAACATCAAACAACTCCATGAACATTTGATCAGAGACCCTAGCCTTGGTATGGGAGCTTTCCCTTTGTCAGCAACTCTTATTCTTTTCCTTCTCCTTCTTTACCATGGGAGCCTTCCCTTTGTCGGCAAGACGAGCCCTTCCAGAGTAACAACTTAAGAAGCAGCAGGTTCGCGAGCAGCTAAGGAAGTAGCAGGCACCCGAGTCTTCTTACCAGCGACCATCATGACCTTTCTCTTCTGCTACTGCTGCTTGTCAGGGAGATCCGGAATGAGAAAGTCAACCTCGGGAAAGCGACCTTGATCTCACCAGTCACTTCATCCATGATAGGGAGCTCGACATTTGTATCAATGTCTAGGGGCTCGACCCCCCTCCAACTCCTTGATGGTGTTGTAACGAACCTCATCTTGAACCTTGGCAGACAAACAACCTTAAGAGTCAAGTTCAACCAAAAACATAGATTCTACCACAGACAAGAAAAGACTAGGGACAAGGAAACTTACCAATGACCTTGCTCAACCTCGAGGCGAAGTAAAGGTGCTTCATGCTGTAGGTGTGGTTGCCTGCCATGAGGGTTTTTGTAACAACCTTATCAATTGGGCTCAATTTGGGGATATCCTCCAGCTCGGGATATTTTATAAAATGGCTTTGATAGCCCACACGATAGCTGATATTTGTGTGATCACCTCGATTACAGGAAATTTGCTCCTCCAATTGTAGATTTTGGTCTCCTTGTGAACAAATAAATGGCGACCCCTCTTGGTAGAAGAGGATCATACTCCCTCGATCATGCTTACCTTGAAAAAGACTTGGAACAAAGCAGGAGTTAGGACCATACCCATGGCAAAATAAACCACCTCGAACCAGTAAAAATCACAAATAGAGTTTGGGTGGAGCATCATTGGGTTGACTCGAAAATGGTGGAAACAGTTTTATAGAAAACTTGTGGGAGGCATCCTTAAGCCCTACTCAAAATGATGAAGGAATACTATTAATGACTTCTCATTTTTAGGGACTGTACTAAACCCTCAAACTTAGGGGCGACTAGGATTTTCTCCTTCTTAGCAAGTATTCTCAACCTAAGGTCTCGACTTCCTTTCAGATTAGTGCGACAGCCATAGAAGTCGTCGTAAGTGGCGGTGGAGGCAATTTTGGACCACCTCTCGACAATGGTGTCCTAGTTGTTGACTGTGCTGATGGATTTTATTTTATTTTATTTTTTATTTGGGAGCCAATAATGATTATAGGGGTGGAATTCAAACCAATCAAATCGATTAAACCTATCAAATTAAATTGATATTAATGGTTTCATAGTTATTTAGTTTGGTTTCAGTTTGAAAAATAGAACAAATTGAAAATTTGATTTGATTTATATTTTGAGTCTTTTTTTTTTTTCAATTTCAAATCGAATCGAATCTAAGTATATATATATATATATATTGATTTTTACTATGATTATAATTAAATATATTTGACTTTATTTTATATACACCCACATATTTTTTTAGCCTAACATTAATTTAAGATTTTTAAAAATAATCATTTATGAAAATTAATTAAAAATAAAAAAAAATCTAATTATTTGAAAAAAGATAAATTTTAGGTGTGTTAATTAATGAAATAGATAAATTTTATATTATACATTTAACTATTTTTGGAATTTTTATCACCGATACTTTGTTGATGTTTTTTCTTATATTTATAATAAAATAATAACGATTTATAAAAAATAAAAAATAAATTTGATTTATAACCGACAAATTAAAAATAATCAAATCAAATCAAACTAAACTAATAATTTAGCTATAATGATGATTTGATTTGATTTGATTTGAAAATTCTTCAAACCGAAAGAATTGATTTGATACGACAAAACCCTTCAAACCGACCAAATTAACTAATGCCACCCCTAAATAATTATGCATAAAGATTGTGAAAGAAAGGAAAGGGATTTAGGATTTTTTAGGAAATAGGAACATAGTTCACAGAGAAAAGAAGATAGCAGAGAAAATTTGAGAGTAGAAAATACTGGGAGAAAAAGTAGAAGAAAAATTTTGAAACAACATAGGGGCTATTTAATTTCAAAATCCCTTGGTAACTGGCCGTAAGGTGTGGTCTAGAAACCTTAAAAGGTGTTGGTTATATTTTCAAAGAAATGTGCCATTAAATATGTTTTTGATTTGTAATCTAAGGCGCAACACGTGGTGAAAAACCGCATTGCAATGTCTTTTCAGGAATATCACCCTACTAGCATTAAGCGTAAGAAAAATCGTGCGTTTTTAAAGTTAGCCTAAGAGCATCTAGAATGCATCGCTTGGTTTTTTGTTACTTTAATTCACTTTTTCATTCTTTTTTCTTATCCTCACTTAGTATTCTATTAATCCTATGATTTTTCACTTGTTAAGGTTTAAAGATGCTAGTTATATTTTCAAAGAAACGTGCCATTAAATATGTTTTTGATTTGTAATTTAAGGCACGACACATGATGAAAAATCGCCTTGCAACGTCCTTTCAAGAACAACACCTTGCTAGCTATAAGCGTAAGAAAGGTCGTGCGTTTTCAAAGTTAGCCTAAGAGCCTTTAGAATGCATCGCTTGATTTTCTATCACTTTAATTCACTTTTTCATTTTTTTTTTATCCTCACTTAGCATTCTATTAGTCCTGTAGTTTTTCATTTGTCCAGATTTAATATTCTGAGGTTTGTTATAATATTGACTTGTTGTGTTAATAAATCTTACAAGTGTTGATGGTTAAAATCGAAAAAAAAAATTTACGATATTTCTGGTATAATCTAGAATGTTCCAGGACACCACAATAAAAATTTAATTAACTTCAACTTTATAATTTTATAATTATAAAAGTAAATGTATTTAATTTTTTTATAAGTTTAATTCTTATTAAAATTTAATATTGGAATCTCATATTTTAAAAATCATTTTAATATATTAATGAATCTAAATTGAAAAATTTTAAATTTTATTTTGAATTAAAAATGAATTAAAAAATACAACATTATCAATTAAAATTAATAATTTTAATGATATTCTTAGAGGAAAAATTCCAAATCATTAATTAAAATTGATAATTTTAAAATTTTTCACATATTTTTAAATTCAAAGTTCAACAATTAAAAAAAATTAAGGGGGGGCATGGCCAAACCCAGTCCCCACGTAGCCATACCATACATATATATATATATACATATATATATATATATGTATATATATGTATATATATATATATATATATATGTATATATATATGTATCTATATATATATGTATATATATGTATATATATATGTATCTATATATATATATTAAAAAAAATTAAGGGGGGCATGGCCAAACCCAGTCCCCACGTAGCCATACCATACATATATATATATATACATATATATATATATACATATATATATATATATATACATATATATATATATACATATATATATATATAGATACATATATATATACATATATATACATATATATATAGATACATATATATATACATATATATATATATATACATATATATACATATATATACATATATACATATATATATATATACATATATATACATATATACATATATATATATATACATATATATACATATATACATATATATATATATACATATATATACATATATATATATATATATATATATATATATATATATATATATATACTTTTTTTTTTATTATTGAACTTTGAATTTAAAAACATGTGAAAAAACTTAAAATTATCAATTTTAATTAATGATGTTGTATTTTTTTCATTCAAAATAAAATTTAATATTTTTCAATTCAAATTCATCAATATATTGAGATGATTTTTAAGATATAAAATCTCGATATTAAATTTTAATAAGAATTAAATTATAAAAAAATTAAATACATTTATTGTTAGTCCCTTTGGTAATTAAGAGGGGGTGAATTGGTTATTTGCGGAATTAATAACAAATTAAAAATTTAATTGAAGAAAAGAAAAAGAAGAAGAAAGAACACAAGGATTTATAGTGGTTCGGCAACCTTGCCTGCATCCACTCCTCAAGATTATATTTGAGAATTCTCTTAACTGATCCTTTTACGGGTGCAAGATAAAATCTAAATGTCTTATGAGTTCACACTCAAATCTTACAAGTGTTTTCAAGACTCACGCTAAAACCTTTACAAGTGTTTTCTTAAAAGCTCACACTCAAACCTATACAAGTATTTTCTAAGACTCACGCTCAAACCCAATAGAAATTACAAAAGAATAGAAAATAAAAAATCCCTCACAATAATTTTCTCAATACTCAAAGAATAGTACAACTAAAGGTACTTTAACAATTTCAGCTCATTTCAAGTAAATACAAGAATTAATTTGATTTAATTTCTCAAACACTTAATCTCTTGTTAATCTCAAGTTCTCCAACCTGTTAGAACTTTATACTATCTTGTATTTATAGACTTGGATCAAATATAGTCATTATGGACCAAAATATAACTGTTACAACACTTTCCAATGGCTAGTTTTGCTGTTTGAATCACGACAGTCGCGCCCGCGACTTTTATCCCTGTCAGAGTAGCAACTTAATTTTATCATATTTTGAGTTATACAAATCCAAATCATACACTGTTTTTTGTGTTGGAAACTTACTACAATTTTGTAGTTTAACTCAACTCCAAAATAGTTCATATTCATGTCCTAAAAAATCATAATATTTTCTTGCTCTAATCTATAAGACAGTTTGAGTATGCTTCACTAATTTTTCAATTTCTCCTTCTATAGAGCTCGAAATGACTTAATTCTTTTTCCATATGAAACTAGACATCCAGACTTCAATCATGTATAATTTTATGCTTAAATTCATCATATATAATTCTCAGAAAATATTTACAAGTTTCCTTATCTATTCTATCTTAGTCTGGCAGTTTGAGCATAATTCATTCAAAAATTCATATCTTCATTTTTCAATGTCCAATGCTCAATCCAATTTTTGTTCCTAAAACTAGACATCCATATCTTTCCATCCATATATGGTTTGTCCTAATAACTTCTTCCAATATATACAGAATTTGGCATCACTCCAGACTATGTGCAAATCTGTCAGTTTTTTAGAGTCGTACCTTTGAATTTCTCTAATCACGCCTGCGACTTCCATGCATCGCGCCCGCTAGAGAGACACTATTCATCTGAGGCTACTGGATGTTTTGATAAATTTTTATTTTAATTTCGTGTCAGGGACTAAACTTGTCATTCCCGCGACTTCACCTTTTCACACTTGCAACTTCTTTATTTAGCTCCCGCGACTTGAAACTTTTCAAGACTACGACTGACTTTGTCACACCTGTGATCAACCTTGATTCTAGCATCGTGCCCGCGACACACCGAAATTTAGTAACTTGCAGCTTCATTTCTAAAAAGATGCAATCTTTAAATATGTTCTCCCTTAGCATATGCACTCTATAAACTTTCTTAAAATGTGTTAATCCTATAGTTTGAACAATGATCATGATTTCTCATGCCTCAATCAACTTAAACAAATTGTTAGTACAAATAACACATTTATATTGTTTTGTTATCATTAAAATCAACATCAAGTCCAAGAGGGGTAATAATCTCCCCCTTTTTGATGATAACAAAACCATGCATATAAGTGTTCAAATAAATAAGCAAAATAGCTTAACCATTTAAAAAATACCAATTAAATATGAACACTTGAATATGCACAACACTTGTATATGCACACTTCTCCCCTTTTTTGATATCATTAAAAAGGATAAGTTCTCCCCCTTTAAAAAATAATTTATACCAATTGAAGTACTAGAGGAAAACTAAATGAAATGACATTTTAAAAATGATACCAATTAAAATTATAAAACTTTCTCCCCCTTAATCAATTAAATAAAATTCAAGGGATTCAAGGGATCATCAAAGCAAAAATCATCAAAATTTTTGAAAAATTTCTAAAAAATTTTTCTCCCCCTTACACATTGAATGAATGCAACAAACACATTCAAGCATGATACTAAATTAAATATTTAAACATATTCAAATATGCAATTCAATCAATTTCAAAGCATGCTTATTATTTGAATTGCAAAGGGGGTTGGAGGTATACTTATCTTTACCAAGTTCTTCTCCATTGAGGCTTGCTACCATTGCTCCATTGGTAGTGCCTTCTCTCATATGAGCTTTTCCAATTGTTGAAAGCCTCATATCTTTTGGTGCATGGCCTATGTGCCCTCTCATATGCTTCATAAGCATGAACTTTGTTTGCACTATATCTCCTATATGGGGGAAGATAGACCCTCTTTGCTCCATCATTCTTCCTTATAAATTTCTGCACATAAGAGTTGAAAGAATTCATTTTTGGTACCCATTTTCTTTTGGGTCCTTGGGGGTTAGCAAAAGGAGCATTCACAAAGTTATATCCTAGATGCATTTTTCTAATATAGCATCTATGATATTTGTGGCCAAAGTTGCCACAATAAAAGCATTGCATATTATGATTAAAATGGGGTCTAGGGCAAGCAAATAAGGGTGTTTGATTACCCTTTGCCTTGGTCATATTCTTCTTAGGGGGCTTATAAGGTAATTGTGATGTGGAGCAATATGCATTAGTCTTAGATGTGGATGGTTCAACACTTTAAGATTCAAGAATCTCATCTAACTTATCATTAACATTGCAAGACAAAACTAAAGACTCATCATGAGTACTAATTTTAGCCTTTAAGACTTCATTCTCAATTTTAATTTCATTGAGCTCATGAGTCTTTTGAGTGATAGTCTTTTCTAAGTCAATTTTGGAGGCATTTAAATTAACATTTTCATTTTTAAGACTATCACATTCATCCACAATTTTATTATACATGGCTTTCAAAATATCATACTTGTCATGCAATTTTTGATAATTAGAAAATAAAGAGTCTAATAATTGCATGGCATCATTATCATTATTAGAGGAGTTTAAATTTATTACCTCATTTGGAGATGCATCATCCTTTTTTGCCATGAAGCAAAGATTAGCAACTCCATTCTTGCTTGCTTCATGAGTGTTTTCCAAGATGTCCCAAATTTACTTAGCCGAATTGTAATGGAAGACTTTTTCATACTCTTCTCTACTCAATGCACAATATAGAGTATGCATTGCTCTTGCATTTCTCCCATTGGCCTTCTTTTCGGTAGCCGTCCATTTGGTCTTGGGCTTCTTCACCTCAATGCCATCAATGATTTTAGTGGAGATGGCATGCCCTTCTTCAACCACATCCCATAAATCAATACCGTCACTATCCATAAAAATTTCCATTCGATTCTTCCAATATAGATAGTTGGTGCTATCGAAAATTGATAGTCTCACAGTTGAACTTCCTTCAATAAAACTCGCTCTTTGGCTTGCCATTTGATCTTTATCCCAAGATGATTAAATCTTTGAAAATTGTAGAAATAAAACTCTAATACCAATTGTTAGTCCCTTTGGTAATCAAAAGGGGGGGGGAAGGGGAATTAGTTATTTGCGGAATTAACAACAAATTAAAATTTTAATTGAAGAAAAGAAAGGGAAGAAGAAAGAACACAAGGATTATAGTGGTTCGACAACCTTGCCTACATCCACTCCTCAATATCACACTTGAAAATTCTCTTAATCGATCCTTTTACAGGTGCAAAATCAAACCTAAGTATTTTACGGGTTCACACTCAAACCTTACGAGTGTTTTCAAGACTTACACTAAAACTATTACAAGTATTTTCTCAAAGGCTCACACTCAAACCTATACAAGTATTTTCGAAGGCTCAAACCCAATAGAAATTATAAAAGAGTAGAAAAGAAAAAACCCCTTACAAAAATTTTCCACTCAAAGAATAACACAACTAAAGGTGTTTTAACAATTTCAGCTCATTTCAAGTAAATACAAGAATTAATTTGATTTAATCTCTCAAACACTTAATCTCTTGTTAATCTCAAGTTCGCCAACCTGTTTGAGCTTCATACTATCTTGTACTTATAGACATAGATCAAAAATAGCCATTATGGACTAAAATATAGCTATTACAACACTTTCCGACGGCTAGTTTTATTGTTTGAATCGCGACAGTCGCGCTTGAGACTTTTATTCCTGTCATAGTAGCAACTTAATTTTATCATATCTTGAGTTATACAACTCCAAATTATGCACCATTTTTTGAGTTGGAAACTTTAAGATGTCTATTACAACTTTGTAGTTTAACTCAACTTCAAAATAATTTATATTAATGTCCTAAAAAATCATAATATTTTATTGCTCTAATCTATAAGACAGTTTAAGCATGCTTCACTAATTCTTCGATTTCTCCTTCTATAGATTTCAAAATGACTAGATTCTTATTCCATAAGAAATTAGACATCCAGAGGTACAATTATGAAATTTTATGCTCAAATTCTTCTTCTATAATTCCCAGATATATTTTTAAATTACCTTATCTATTCTATCCTAGTCTAGTAGCTTGAGCATAATTCATTTAAAAATTCATATCTTCATTTTCCAATATCCAATGCTCAATCCAATTTTTGTTCCTAAAACTAGACATCCATATTTTTCCATCCATTTATGGTTTGTCCTAATAACTTCTCCCAATATATACAGAATTTGGTATCACTCCAAAATATGTGCAAATCTATCAGATTTTCAGAGTCGTGCATTTGAATTTCTCGAGTCGCGCCTGCGACTTTCATGCGTCGCGTTGTCACACCCCAACTCCAGTGGTGCGACGATCCTAGGGCAAGGGTAGGCTTAAGGCCACCATAAACCCGTAGAACTCACATATCCTGAATCTCATACATAATTATATCAATTATAAATATCATATAATATCATGCAATGATCATTTCTATAAATTCAATTAAACATCAATCATATCTTTACCATTATCATTTCATAGCTTTCTCTTGTTCCTTACTGATCAAAAGATGTATCTCACATCACTAAGGAATAAGAGTACCCAAAAGGTAACAATTCATATATCAAATATTATCATCCTCAAATGACTAACTATGGAGCTCTAAAGAATATTCCCATTACATATTGTATCATAATACCATTTAATGAATATACATAATTACATATCAAAAGAATTACAATCGAATCTTCTTGGGATGAATAAGTTAAGAAGCTTGATCTTCTCTACTAGCTCCCTCACGAGCTACACTATCACCTGAAATCCACAGAAGAGGAGTGAGCCTTCAACTCAATAAGATATGAGCATGCAGTAAGAAAGAAATACATATACATACTTATATAAATATATATATAATCTGTAAGAAACATTCATTTCAAGAACATGGTAAGAATCAGAATATGGTTAGGCTTACAAAGAAACAAGAGTGCTCACAATCGAATAGCACTATCAATTATCATGGTAGAACTACAGAATGAATCAATATCCATACTACCTATCATAATAAAGCGCATCATTAGTCCTTGTTACCTTATCGCAAATGCATGCTTGGTCAGGCATATGCCTAGAGCTCGTGGTCCCCTCTAGGTGGAATTCTAGTAAAAACCCTACCAGCTGGGTTCCCAAAGTGCACAATAGACCAATGAATTCACTCTCATTGGGAAGAGTGTTCTATACATAGGGTCATATGGTTTCATATCACAAGAACATATTGGTCGCAAGACCATCAATATATATATATATATATATCATAATTTCATTCAAGTTTGACAAGTAATAAGCAAGTAGAAATCATGTGAACTTGGTCCAAGAAAGTTGACCAAGTCACTTACATTATATATGTACATATGGAATCTCATGAATCAATGATAAATTTCAGTTTTAAAATACCAGAAACTATTCAATTTATATGTTTGATAATATATAATCAAGTATACAAGAATCATCTGGGTTTACATTTAGAACATCTGGTCATATCATAAGAGATAACAAACGCAATGTTCATACTTACCTCAATACAGATTTATACTTGAATTCCTTTCGGTAATTCGCTCAACTCCAAGCTCCTCAATTACTTTGATTTTCTCTTCCTAAGAAAATTTCTCCAAATATTCAAAATTAGGATTTTCTCTAAATCATTAATAGTCAACATGATCTCTGAATATTTAATCATCTTAGAGGTTCTACTCTTAATTTCTTACATCAATTTAATTATCTCTTAAAGAAAAATCTGCATTTAATTCGGATTTATTGTTCATGTTACTATTTATGATAGTCCCAAAATTCTGATTTCTTACACTTTAATTACCATTAATGACTTCAAATTGCTTGTAATAAATTCTATACAGCTTTTATTAATTATTCTAACCAACAGACTTAAATAAATCTAAAAGAAAATAACTTTGGAAGAAAATTTACTTTATTTCTTCAAAACTGAATTTCCTGAGATTTCTTGCTTAAATCTGATGATTTTTGCCTTAATGTAGAATAATCTAGAAGTCTAATGCATTAATTTGGATATTAATGCCTTAGAAAATAAAATGGAACTAATCTGAGAAAAGACTGAATTTAACAAAGAAAGAAGGAAGGAAAAATCATGAAAAACTCTATTGGGTTGCTGGGGTTAAATAGACCACTACCCCAGAAATCTCGCTTGCCAGCTCGCCAATCCGCCTCGGCAAAGCTACCTTGCATAGGCCAACTCTCCATTCCCAGCTCGCCAACTGATCCGGTAATGCCACTTCACTAATCCAGTTCGCATATGTCACCTCGTATATGCTGCCTCGCCAAACTCTCTTCACGAACTCTTCCTCGCTGATGCCACCTCGGCAATGCCTCTTCACCGCTTTGCCAAACTCTGCTCGTGAATTGCCACTTCGCACATTCCCTCTTCGCATAATGCCTCTTTGCATAATGCCACCTCGCCTTTCCTCTTCGCCAAATCCTCTTCGCCTTTCCTCTTCTCCAAATCCTCTTCATCTTTCCTCTTCGCCTTTCCTCTTCGCCAAATCCTCTTCGCATATGCCACCTTGCATATGCTTCTTCCCCAATTGTCACTTCATTAATCTCACTTTGCCACTTCGCCAGCTCGCATTGCCAGCAAAATGCCACTTCACATCTTGCCGGCTCGCCTTAACCAGATCCTACTAAGTTAAAAACTCTTCCTCGGCAACTTAAACTTAACTAGCTCGCAAAAGAGCTACAAACATCCAAACTTCCTTATTCTTTTTACCACTTAAAATATACATGTAGGGCCTCAACATATCCAAAATTCAAATCATAAAGGCAACTACACTGACTATAGTGACTCTCTAAATTTACCTAGACTTACTACCTTAAAATCTATCCGAACAGTCCTGAGAAAATTCACTCTCCACTGAGATATACTTATCCAAAAATTTTGAAATTTTACAGCCAATACCTATACTCACCCCTTTCAGTCGTTATCATTTCAGGTCAGCTATCAGGATCGTATTCCATTTGCATCTTATCCTCACCGTGGAAGTTTTGACATTAGTATTATGTAAACTCCAAATCTAAAGTATTTGTAAATATTGTACTTAATAAAGGTTTCATGGTACTGTAAATTAAGTTTGGCATGTATATATATGTATGTTGCATCCTTATATCTAAGTTGCATTTTGGAGATATAATTATATATTTTGAGATGTGTGATTGTGATCTGTTGATCAGTGTGAACACTCATTTTTACACCCCTCGGACTCGCATCGACCCGAACGACATTCCCGGGAATCGAACCCGCACCCAGACGGACCCTGAACGGCCTCAAAACGAAGTCGGGCCACTATTGCCTCCCTTCAGGCTTGGCAGTGCCGCTAGAGGGGGGTGGCGGCCTCTGGGCGGCAGCCGCCAGGCCCAGGAATGCCCTGGTGAGGCACCGCCCTCCCTCAGGGCCTGTGCCTCCCTAGGCCTGTGGTGGTGCCGCCCCCCCTTTTTGGCGGTAGTGACTCCCCTTTCCGGCGGCAGCGACGAGTTTCATCGGATTTTTTGCAATTCCCACATCGAAAATGGACGGGAATCGACTCCTGGAGCTCCTATTATAAGTAGAGGGCCTCCCCCCACCTTCCAGACAATAAGAACGAAGGAAAAACAGCCTGAAACAAGCCAAGACTCACAAAAAGCAAGGAAAAAAGACAAGAAATCATTTTCGTCACTAGATTTCGTCTTTTTTCCTCTCCAAGTGAATATTTTCTTCTTCTTTAACTCTCTTTCAATTTAAAAGAGTTGCTATTAGGGGTGTATTGAGCTTCTCAGTTGAATCTTTACTCGAAGCAAGGTCCCTCCGCTGATTCGCTTTCTTAAGAGCTAAGAAGGCATCTCGACTCATCAACTCGAGGCGCCATCCGATCCAAGGTGGAACTCTGCTCCGGAAGAGCACTCTGCCCGCCAGCATCCCTAGAAGCTAGGGCAAAGGTACGTTTTCTAACTCATCCTCTTTATTTTGGTAAAGCATTAAAATAAAGAATCAAAACATGATAAATTAGGCATAAAATCAACCCTCCTTCGCGAGAAGGAAGAACTGCGTG
>CANXYC011003679.1:0-15192 GCA_948193065.1 Aleurites moluccanus | reverse complement strand
ATCAGATATAGATGAGTTAGTCCTAGAGGCAGATGCTTCAGAAAAATCCTAAGCAGTATTAAAAATCAAAGGTAGAAAACCGGAAATAATCTGCAAGTATTGGTCTGGAACCTTTAAAGGATCAAAAATTAATTATCCAATTCATGAAAAGGAAGTCTTAGCAGTTAAAAATGGTATAAAAACATTTTATATCTTCCTGGCTCCTAAAAGGTTCGTAATTATAACAGATTCAACCTATGTAAAAAGATTTATGAATCTGAATCTTAAAGAGGCTAGGCAAACTAAACTTTTAAGATTGCAATAATGGTTTAGCTATTACAGGTTTGATATTGAATATATTCCTTCTGATAAAAATGTAGTAGCTGATTCTCTTTCTCATGAATTGTCTAATTTTATAGATGGACCCTACTACCAAGAACAAGCTATGTTGGATCTATAAAAGGAAGGGTCACACTCGAAAACAATGCACCAAGAGAATTGAAAAAGGGAAAAAAGATCCCGAGAGTGATAGCACTGGTTCTTCAAGAACGAAAAGAAAAACAATAGCATCAAAAGATGTTATGTGCTGGAGAAGAAGCCAGCGAGTTCAAAGAAACCGGTTATCCCAAAAGGGGTTAACGAAAAAACCAAGGAGAAATCCTTGATTCAGAAGAACAAAGAGAAAAATTCTCTAGCGCTAAAAGTGTGAGTCCCTGAAAATTTTTACGAGAAAATAGCCAAAAAACTGGGCCTTACTCCTGAACAAGTAAAAAGATTCAGAGAAGAACTTCATCAAAAGGATGAATGTGAAATGGTCGTTATGGGAAGGCCGCAATACCCAACTCCTTTACAGGAGGGTAGCCATGATGGCTCAAAGAAGGCTAGTGGAAAGACCGGTGAACCTTCAGTGGTTTCGAACCAAAAGGCCAGTGGAAGTGCCAGGGAATCTGCTAGTGGAAAGACCAGTGAACCTTCAATGGTTCCAAACCAAAAGGCTAGTGGAAGTGCCAGGGAATCTAGAATTATAAACCAAACGGCTTCTGAAAGTACCAGTGAACAGTTAAAAGTTCCAAATCAAACTCTTTCACATGAGGAGAGTTGTAAAAACTCTGGTGATCTGTCAGATCACGAACACAAGGTTAGTGAAAAAGCCAATGAATCTTCACAGATTCCAAACCAAACTCATAAAGAGAATAAAACTGAAAAAGGTTTTGAGGATGAGAATCCTGATTGTGATGATTTAAATTGGGATGTTGTTTTTACTGAATTCAAAAAACAGGAAAAATAACCATCTCCTAAGGAAGTCACAATGAAAGAGTTCGAAAATAAATCTGATGACATTCATGAAGAATTCATGAAGATCATGTCATGAGGGTAGATAACCCTGAGGTTTCTAACACCTGCAAGGATGAAAATTCCTGGTACTTCATAAAGTACGATTATGGTCTTTCAAAAGACAGATCTATGTTGTGTTCTAGATTGCATGGAGGATTAGCCAAAAGAAACTTCAAGCAATTACAACACTTTGCAGATGAAGTTGTTTCATATATTTCTTATTTAGAAAAACAATTTGAAATCCGCAAAAAGGATGAAGAAGATTTCCTTCAGCTAGTGATGGAAAGGGATAGATTTCTTGATGAAATGAGATCATACATTCCGCCAGAAGTGGCCTAAACTAGAAAAATTAAGAAATTAGACTCGATAGATCATTCTCTCAAAGAATGCTCTATGTTACACCCCTACATCCATTGACAAGGATATGGAGGCCTAAATCTGAGAATTCCCTCAGAAATGGCGACAGATAATCTTCGCTACACAGATGCAGGACTGACATAAATTATCGAAATCAATAAAAACGATAAAGATCTGTGTAAATCACTTCCAAATATTGTGCAGAAATCCTTAGAGTTCTTGAGTTCAGATTCAAGAATAATTACCCCAGTTATATTATTAGCACAATTATGGATTGTGGTGAGGATGGAACGGTTCGTTATCCTTATCAGATTTGGGATCTTCGGCCTGTTATGGCTAAAGAATTTGTTGAGCCACAGAAAGTTAATAATCAGAACTTAAATTTTTATTTTACCATGTATAAAGAAAACAAGATTATTACCCAAGCTGTGAGAATTGAAAATTTCAAAGCTAGTCTGGAGAAGGCAATCTATGCAAGTAATTATGTCATTCTCGGAGATGGTAAAGTATTTGTTACAATCTGGTCCCAATATACTCTTATTACAAGAGTATTGTCCATGATCAAGGGACGAGAAGAAGCACAAAAATTATTTCTGAGACTAGTGGATTTAGATCCAAGTCTGGATTTTCAGCCTGCAACAGGTTTGGAAGAAAGTTGCTCAGTTCAGAGAGCAACGTGTTGCAGAGAAAATGGTTATGTCATTCTCGGAGATGGTAAAGTATTTGTTACAATCTGGTCCCAATATACTCCTATTACAAGAGTATTGTCCATGATCAAGGGACGAGAAGAAGTACAAAAATTATTTCTGAGACTAGTGGATTTAGATCCAAGTCTGGATTTTCAGCCTGCAACAGGTTTGGAAGAAAGTTGCTCAGTTCAGAGAGCAACGTGTTGCAGAGAAAATGGTTATGGTTATGCAGAGCTAAGAGAAAGCATGGATGCCCCAGTTAGTAACTCACAGATGGAGTGACAAAAAACGTCATCCATGACGTCAACCTTAGCGTGATAATTGAAGAATTGTTTTTCAAAAGAAACTGCAAAGACGTCTTTGTCTTTATTTAATTATTGTATCGAACACAGCTGGAAAACAGTACTAAAGGCATCAACTGTCCATTTTATTTTGAAATATTCCAGCTACCCATCTTAATTATTATACTGGTTTTCTTTTGAGCTGACAAACAGTAATATAGACACCAGATTCGTTTGTAAAAAGTCTATATATACCTCTTCAGCTTGTTGAAGAAGGAGAGTGAAATAAAATACAGAGTTTCTTTAAAAAGAATAATCTTTGTCAAGTCTTTATATGTGTGATTATTTTGCTTCTATATACCTTTCATCCTTCAAAACGGTCTGATATCCAGGAGTGTTGCAGTAAGACCTAACCAAGAAATGGCAGTAAGTCATATCCTCCATATCTCTCTGAAGATAGTGTTGGTGACGAGCTTGGAAGGAAGGCTAAAGCTATTGCGGAAGCTTAGTGGACCCAGTCTACAAAGGTATATATTATAAATGTTTTAATTATATAATTAAACGTTTATGTCTTCCAACCGATCTGCTAATAATAATTGGCTTAGAGGTCTAGCTTTAACTCAGGCTAGGAGGGAAGAGTTGAGTGCTAGTCTTAAACTGCAAGATCCTTTCTTTGCTATTTATGAACAAAGAATAAGAGAATTACCTGTTGTTACAGAAAGGATTGAAAGACTTGAAAAGCCTAATAAAAGAGATTTTGAACTTAAAAATTTTCTAGACCAAGAACTTGAGTTTAATAATTTCCATTATTTAGAAAGGCTTGGTGCTTTTGCACGGGTTGCTCTTATCCTGATTGTTATCACCTAGATCACAGTGTAGGCAATGATCTAGTAATAGGGTTATTAAATTCTATTATAGATCGTTTAGACTCTCTAAATAATTCTATAAATAAATTGTTCAAAAATTTAGAAGAGTTGACTCTTAGACAGAGTGAATTTGATGAATTTTTTCTTGAGAACAAAGGCCCTTCAGGACTTGTTGCTAGCTGTCGTTATCACAACGAGTATAAAAAGCTGAAAGAAATCAGAAATAAAAGAAAAACCCTTTAAAAAATCTTTAGGAGTAATTCCGCCTCTGAACAGAACAATTAGAGAGAGAGCAGACTCACTTGAATGGTATCAGAGCCTAAAAGAGGGGTTTTTTGGATTTCTTTGAAAGAAAAATAGGACTTTGGGGGTTAAAATAGAAATAACCTTAGTTTTGGGCGGATAAGGACTGCCAGTGAAACTAAGTTAAAAATTGAAGGACTTTTGTATTACGTTTTAAAGTTTAAGGACGACAATGTGCATTAGTCAATATTTCAATGACTACCTGTAAAATGATCCCTCAAATTCTCAATGCTCTCTACGTATTCAATTGAACGAACAACTCCCATTCCTTTAACAACCTTCCCAAATACAACATGTTTTCCACCCAAATGAGATGTGCGGATTGTTGTAATGAAGAATTACGAACCATTTGTATTGGGACCAACATTGGCCACTATCTATGCCTTTCCTTTTAGGTTTCAATTCAAAATTCGCATCTTCAAATTTCAAGCCATATATGGATTTACCACCAGTATCATCTTTTGCAGAGATATCTCCACCTTGCACTATAAAACCTTTGATAATACGATGAATCCTTGAAATCTAAAATAAATAAAGTAGAAATCAATGACCGATATGCAATTTCAGTCGCATCCGGAGGCTTGCTTATGTTTCAGTGTTGTTTTTACAGTACATATAAAACCCAAAAATTGATTTGGTTTAGACAAGAAATGCAACAGAGATGGTAGGTTTGTTTTTCTGCAGTGTTTACAAAGAGAAAGTGTGTGCAGAGCAAGAAAGAGAGGAAGGAGGAGCCAAAATATGAAGAGAAGGAAAATTGATTAATTTCACAAAACTAATTAATTTCGCAATTCTAGGGATATTTTGGGCATAAATATTATAATATTCAAAATTTATTTTTTTTTTCAATTTTTTAACTGAAAACTAGACGTAAGGACTTATTTTATTGACAGAACAAAATAATAGGGACTAACTAATTAGTTTTTCAAAATAAAAAGATGAAAGTGTTAATTACACTAAACAATAGGAACTAAATAGTAATTTACCCTATATTTTTTTAATGAGGGTATTATTTTACAGTTAAGATAAAATACAGTTTGCAAATTGAGACATATATAAAAAAAAAATTAGGACGTTTGTGGGAAATTGTTCTTAATTAATTTTTATATTTTTCAATATATTTTTTATGAAAGTATTATTATAAAATTAAGATAAAATATAGTTTGCACTCGAAAATAAGACAATTAAATTGAGACATAAAAAAAAAAAATTAGGATGTTTGTGGGATGGAGGAGTATTATTTATATTACTACTCACTTCAAATCCATATATACTACATTCCCAAATCAATATCAATAATGTACTTAACTATCTTGAGTACTTTCCCAAAGCTTATAATCAACTTTTATAACCATAAATTAACTTGTAATCAACTTTTATACAAATTAACTCAAATCATGCTTAAAAGAAAGGTAAAGAGGATTACCTCTCTCACAATCTTAAAAATGAAGGATCCTTGAAGGAACTTGATGTTTCATTGAGTGATTTCTTTCAATATTTAAGAAATTTTTGGTGATTTTGATTATAGAAAGATGGAGTAACTTTGTTAGAGCAATTTAAGAAATGAAGAAGAAATGAAAGAAAATATTTTACGTCGGCTAAAAAAGAAAAATGAGTCTTTTTATAGATCTCAATGGATAACGGGCGTTACCTTATGGGTCATGCTTATTACTTGTAATTCTGACTTAGGTCACAAGATGGTTATTCATGAGTATTTCATATGGGCAATGCTCATTATTGATCATTCCGTGTATTACTAAAATTTCACGGCTGTTATATTTTAAAATTTTCAAAAAAAAAAATAAAAATTCACAGGCGTTATAGATTGTTCACACCCGTTACTACCGTCAAACTGACTTATGAAAATACTTAACCATAAAGATCAATCTTATAAACTCCAATTGAGACACCCTCATTACTTGCAATTCTGACTTAGGGCACAACATGGTCATTCACGAGCATTCCCAGATGGGTAACGCTCATTATTGATCATTCCATGCATTACTAAAATTTTTTGCTTGTTATATTTTAAGAATTTCAAACAGAAAAGAAATTCACGGGCGTTACAGATTGTTCACGCTTGTTACTACCGTCAAATTGACTTGTGAAAGACTTAGCTACAAAGATCAATCTTATAACTCCAATTGACTTATAAATATAGCAATTAAATTGAGACATATTAAAAAGAAAATTAGGACACTTGTGGAACGGAGGAGTACTATTTATATTACTATTCACTTCAAATCCATATATGCTACCTTCCCAAATCAATTATCAATAATGTAATTAACTATCTTAAGTGCTTACCCAAAACTTATAATCAACTTTTATAACCATAAATTAGCTTATACTCAATTTTTATAATCATAAATTAACTCAAATCACGCTTAAAAGAAAGGTAGAAAGGATTACCTCTCTCACAATCTTGAAAAAGAAGGATCCTTGGAGGAACTTGATGTTTAAATGACTGATTTCTTTCAATATTTAAAAAATCTTTGGTGATTTTGATTATAGAAATATGGGATAACTTTGTTAGAGTTTGAAGATTTAAGAAATGAAGAAGAAAGGAAAGAAAATATTTTACGTCGGCTAAAAAAGAAAAATGGGTCTTTTTATAGATCTGGATGGATTAACGAACGTTACCTTATGAGTCACGTTCATTACTTGCAATTCTAATTTAGAGCACATGATGGTCGTTCACGAGCATTTCATATGAATAACGCTTATTATTGATCTTTTCGTGCATTATTAAAATTTCAGACTTGTAATATTTTAAGAATTTCAAACAGAAAAGAAATTTACGGGCATTATAAATTGTTCACGCCCGTTACCACCATCAAGTTGACTTATGAAAAACTTAGCCACAAAGATCAATCTTATAAATTCCAATTGAGACTCTAAGTGTCCAAACATACCATATAAGTGTCACTCAATTCCATCAACCTCGATGATATACTAACATTCTTAGCAAACGATTCTAAGGATTCTGAGCTCAATAAAAATTATACACTAGCCAAACTTAAGCACAAAAATTCTAAAACACGTAATCTATCAATCAATAAAGCTATACCTCTCAATCAATGCTAGAAACACCACTTATCTGGGAATGAATCATCAATAGCTTAGATTAAACTAACCAGCAAACAAGTCTTATGCATACTCAAAACCTCTCATTAAGACTTTCTTAAAAGAGTAACAATCCAACCTGAATGCATTCCTTACTTTATCCTATATCTCCATAAATTGTATTTCTCGGTAAGATCTCTTGTTCTTTCTATCCATAAAATCTTAATCTTGAGTTCGCTAATAAAATACTTTGTTTAATACAAAATCTATTTCTTAACCTCCCACTTGTCATCTATTAAACTTGTACTCATGATAAGCACAATGTTAATACAATATCATTACATTACCAATTAACTAATACTACATTATTAATACAACATCATTACATTACCTATAACTAATATACTTTTATCTTCTTTAATCACTTTATGTCTTGATTCATTGTTAGCCTACACTTAGTTATGTTCTTAAACTCTGATTTACCAATTGTACTCTTGAAACAAATCTTTATTGTACACAACTCTAGAATAACATTCCACTGAATTAGATCTCGTGTCTCTAATTCATTATAAATACACAACTCTTATGTCATTTATACAAATCTTACCTGTAGTGCTATATGCTTAATATTACAATATCATATTAATTAGTTCCTTAAATCAGTTTCTCATCATCCTCAACACTAGATACTCATAACTTAAGCACAAATGATATAATATGATGTATTTTATGACATTATATTGCCAATAACCTGGAGTATTACAATGAATTAGATCTCATGTCTCTAATTACTCAACTCTTAGTCATTCAACTTTAAATTTCATTTACTGTATTCATTAATACTGAGATCAGTAACTTTATACAAATCTTACCTGTAGAGTTCCTTAAGTCAGTTCTCATCATCCTCAACATTAGATACTCATAATTTAATCTCAAATAACATAATAAGATATATTTTATGACATTATATGGCCAATAACCTGGAGTATTACAATGGTAGTTTGACTCACTTTTGCATCCTAGTCATGAAAAAAAAAAAAATACTCCTCTTCATTTTTCTACCTTTCCATATTAATAATTCAATGGACCTTTCAATATTTCTTGTTCACATTTTAAAGGTATTCCGTCAACAGTTAATCAAAATGTTGTGGGTTAAGAATTGCATACATGGCTTAAAATTCTCAAGTAATAAAAATTAAAAGAAAATTTATATTTTCTTTTTGTTTAGCCCAAATAATGGTTGAACTGATTCTTGTGTGTTAATAGAAAACGTATTTGTTTTGGGTTAGGTAATGCAAGTTCTAATAAGAGAAAGTCTTGGGAAAAAAAAAATAATGCTTTCCTGTAATATTTGAACTCAGCAAAAGATTGTTTTATTCTCTACAGATCAGAAAGACAAGATGGAAGCAGAAAATCAAAGACAGATTTTGATATTTGGTTCTCATCTCGCCCAGAGTTTAAAAGACCTGCACAAGACCATATTGGGGTCAGTTTCTCAACAACAGCATCAGATAAGATGCATGGAAGAACATGCACGATCATTCCTTGCAAGTAAATGTGATGTAAGACAGAAATTTTGCCATTTTGTCTCTGTTTTCTCCAAATTTACTAGTAGTGTTTTTCTCATTGATTAATATCCATCATGACTACAGGCAACAGAAATCTTGGAATCAAGGATTAAGAAAATGAATGAGACATATACCTCTGGGGTAGCAACCTTGAAGGAATTTGCCAATACAATGCAAAGAAAAGCTTCCTCTGATCTAGAGCATATAAATGCTACATTCTCATCTCAAACAATGGCCGTTGAAAATGTATGTGATCAATGGAAAAAAACTTCTAAAATTGATTATTAAAATAGCTATGGATTCATGATAATTGTCTCATTGTCTTGACAGTTTCTCGCCAGTGCTGCATTGGAGGCCAAGGAGGTTATTTAGGACATCCAGAATCTACTTAATGAGCAAAAACAACTGTTTGCTCTATCCGCTCAACAACAGAAGGAGGTAGTCTTTTACTAGGGGTGGCAATTGGGTCGGATCACTTGATAAGATATATATTTAGCAAAAAAAATAATAATAAATAATTATAAATTTTTTATAGAGTTATATTTTCCATATACATATTTTTTTTGAAATTCAATAACTAAAATGAATTACATATAGTTTAAGTAAAATAAATATAATAAATTAAAATTTATTACCACATATATAAGTTTCCTAAATATAAAGTATTATATCATAATAATATAATATTTTTTCAATGTCCTATACATATAATAATAAAGTTACTAAATTTCTCTAAAAAAAATTACTTGATATATAGGTAAAAAATAAAATTGCCACCTCTAGTTTTTTACATTTTCTTATGTCTATTATGGCAATTACTTAATTTAACTTTCTTTAACTTGTGAAAACAATAGGGACTTAAACGAAGCTTGACTTCTTCCCAAGTAATTTCAAAGGCAACAGTGAACTTTTCCAATGACCTCCATTGTCAGGCATCAAAGATCATGACAAATCTTCAAGAAAACCAAATAAAAAAAATCAACCAGTTAGCTGATTTTGAGAAAATGTTTAAAGTAAGTTATCTTTGAAAAGGTATGTTACGTTATGAAAATTCTGAGAAGATATCAGATTGATGAACTTTTTTACTTTTTGTGAAACAGGAAGAGGCTGCCAGAGAGGAAAAACAAGCATTGGAAAATATTGCAGAAATATTAGCAGCATTGACATCTAGGAAAACGGTTATGGTGAGTGATCTTTGGGCTATCTTGAATTTTAACAGTCTCCATCTTGAATTTGAACAGTTTCTTGATATATTTATGCACTATTTTGTAAACTTGTATAGGTCTCAGAGGCATCAAAGAACATCCAAGACTTGAGCATACAAGAGAATAAGAGATTTCAGCGAGAAATTTCTGGCATGCAGCAGGTTTCCACCCGTGCTAAGGAGGAACTAAGTAGATATGTAGAAACAGTAGTAAGAAATTTCATTGAAGACACATTCTCAGTCGCTGAATCAAGAGTTGTTATGGAAAATATCTTCCAGGAATGGTATGCTGTTTAGCTGCTGGAATAAATAGAGGAAACTTGAAATTTATTTTTCCCCAAAAAATCAATAAACTAAATTTCAAAGTTAGCAGTTCCAAGTTAAATTCAATAAAATTCTTTGCTGCCTGCAAAAACTGACTGAGAAAACATGTTTGATGAATTACAACCAGATTTTTTTTATTTGCATAGCAGGCATTAATTTGCAGAAACATGTTTTTTTCTTTTCTTTTTGGCATTTATCTCCATTTCAAATAATTAATGCTTTGCAAATAAAAATATATCTTTTCATTGTATGTAGTTCAAAGAGGGTGGACTACTCTTGCCAACAATGGGAAAATGCCCAATCATACATAAATAATCTCAATAAGAATAGTATTCTGGAGATAGAATCTACTGTGAAGTAAGCTCTATTGTTCCCTATTTTTTGAATTTCATCTTCTTCTTCTTTTTCTTCTTCTTCTTCTTCTTAAGTGTATACCATTGGCTAAATGTGTTTCTTCTGCAGGGAAAACATCAGCGCAAATAATGCTGCACATGAAGAATTTTTATCTGCATCCTCTGCCATAGATGCAGAATTTGATTCTAAAACTCGTGACGTGAAGGCTGCTGTTAATGGTAATTTTTTAACTCATGCCATTGTTGAATTTAATTGCTTCAATAAATTTGCACTCTTGTACTACATGGAAATTTTTTACTTGCTGTAGATTCACTAATGCGAGACCGAAAAAGTAAGAAGGAAATTGAATCCATCAGTACGCAATGCTCAGATCATCTCAAGTCAATACAAGAGAACCATGGTCAAAGAATATCAAATATCAGAAGCAATGCAGAAAAGTGCCTCACTAAGGATTATTTGGTAAGCTGCCTCGGTTAAAACACATTCAGAAAATTGAGTCTTTGGCGTATTTTCCATAAGTTAAAGAAAATTTTCAAAGTTGCACGTTTATTTGATGCATAATTAGAGCTGCATTTTTATTGAAACTGTTTTTCTTTAGACACTATTTTAGATATCATTAGAAAAAGTAGTTTGGGAGGGTTTTTTAGAAATTCAGCTTAAAAACAAAGTTTAATAACCAATATTTTCAACATAGTGATAAGCTCAAACAATCCCAAGTACCATAAATGCAAAAGGTTAACTCATATTTGAATATGGCTTGTTCTTGTTTAGTAAGTACTAATAGAACTTCAACTAGATATTAAGTTTTAGAATCTCACTAAAACTTCTGCAGTGTAAATAGTGAGATTCTATGGTTTTGTCGTTTCAATATATTGAAACACTCTGTTCATCATGTTCTTCAAGTTCAAATTAAGAAGTCTGCAGGATTCCTGATATTTCTACAGCATTTCTAAATGGATAGTTGTCTAATTATGCACAGTTTTATCAGAATACTGACTCGACACCTAAAAGGCGAGTTATAAAAGTACCCAGCTTGACATCCTTTGAGGAGATGAGAACACCTGCTTGTGAAAATATAAAAGAGTCAAGATCAAAATGGGGCCACACTGAAAGCAAGATTCCAATGCTGCAAGCTGCATCACCCAATAGAGCTCCTTTTGCTGATGTTAACTGAAAAATATTTAGAGGGAAAGTCAGGTAATGGAAATCAAAAAGCAGGATATGTTATATATGCAGCTTCGGTTGTTGTAGTGAATAGTCTGCTCATCAACTGATGAGTGAAAATCTATTAACCCAACTAGACATAAAAATTGGACTGCAAATTATTAACCCAAACTTTGACAATATTTATTGCCATAGTGTTATGTTCAAAATATATATTATTAAATACTAAATATTAAAAAAAATAATTTTACCAATAAATCATGTATAATGATATACAATAGTCGGTTCCAAAACTATGACATCTCTCGAATTCGAGCACTTTTTGAGTTAAAAAAAAATATCGACTTTATGGCATTAACACACACTAATTAATTGCAAAATATTAAAAATCTTGGGTAATTAGAATATCATTAAATTTTAATATTTTTTTAAATGATCATTAATTTTCTTTTAAGATGAATATTTGAAGTGTTATTTTATTTTCACCAACAGATCACCTATTAAAATTTTTATCAAAAATTTAAAGTAAATTATCACGTCATTACTCTAGTTGACTAAGCATGCCAAGTAAAAGTTACATTATGCCTATCAGCTGATTTTGCAAGCTAAGTAGAAATCATATCAACTAAATTTTAGCAATTATATTAAAAAAAAAAAAAAAAATTTAGTTATTACATTGAAAAATATCAAAAATTAATAATTTTTAAAGTCATTTATATTTTTTATTTTTTTTATTCTTTTAATTTTTTTCCATTTTAAAATATTCTTCAAATTTTTTATGAAAATATTTTTTTAGATTCTTTCATTAATATTCTTTTAATTATTTTTATTTTCAATAAAATACTTTTTTTTAATTTTTAAGTAAAAATATTTTTATAATTTAAACTTTATTTAATTTTCATAAATTCAAATAATAAAGTTTTCCTAAAATTCAATATATAAATCCAAAATTATTGATTACTTTTTTATTAATTAAAAAAATAATTTTTTAAATGAAAATATTCTTTGAATTTAAATTTTGAAAAAAAATAAAAAATTAACTTATCACATTAAAATTTAAATAAGTTGTTTATTAATTTAAACATAAAATAATCTAATAGATTTTAAATTTTATTAATTATTGAGTTATTATCTTTTATGCAAGAATTTATATAAATTTTTGAGGTGATCTAAAGATCTAATAGTCATTAATGTAACAACCTGAATTTTTATTTATTATAAAATCCTATTTTTATAAAAAAAAAAATTATTTATGTTAAGAAAAATATAATTATTTAATTATATTTAAAAAATTTACGTTTTAGAATCATAATCAATATGATTTTGAAAAATATTATTATTTGTTTATAGTTTTAATTATTTTAAATTATATATATATATATATATATATAAGTCTATATGTCTTCAACCTAGTGTCTAATAGTATTTCAACTCGATGATTAACCCTCAAGCAACTTGAGCTTTCTTATTATTTTTATTCTTTGACTAATATATATTTATTATTTAATTTTAAATGAAATATTTTATTATTATTATTATTATTATTATTATTATTATTATTATTATAAAAATTAAAAATAAAAAAGTAATTAATAATTTTGGATTGAAAAATTAATTTTTGGGAAAAAATTATTGTTTAAATTTATAAAAATTAAATAAATTTTAAATTAGAAAAGATTTTCACTTAAAAAAATAAAAAAATATTTTGATGAAAAAATAAAAAAATAAATAAAAATATTAGTGAAAATAAATAAAAGAATATTTTGATAAAAAATTTAAAAAATATTTTGAAAAAAAAAATTAAAAGAATGGAAAGATAAAAAAAATATAAATCACTCAAAATTAATAAACTTTAAACTTTGATTTTTTTTTTTTTTAATATGGTCATTAAAATTTAATTAATGTGATTTTTATGTTAGATGTTTAGTCAGCCGTCGACAATGACGTAAATCCTATATAATATATTTAGTCAACGAGAGACAATAACATAATAGTCTATATTAAATTTTTGATAAAAAGTTTGATAGTTAATTTATTATTGAAAAAAAAATATTTTAAATATTTATTTGATGTAAAAATATTTTAATAATTATTTCGAAAAAAAATCACTAAAGTTTAGTGATACTTTTTTCAATTGCTTTAAAAATCTCTTTCAAACTTAATCATGACTAAAAAACAGAAACAAGAAAAAGAAGTGCAAAACATTTATCCCTTTTGAAAATTCATCTTTTGTAAAAATTCAATTAAAAAATTTATAAATAAAAATTATAGAATTCATCAATTCTTTTAAAATTTATATGTTATTTAATGAGAATTCAAATTTATAAGATTTGATTGAAGTCATTATTCTCTTAAAAGTTTTAATATTATCAGTTATTTTTAAATAAATAAGGATAACTAAAAAATATAATAAATTTATATTATTTATTCTTTGTTCCATGCTTATACAATAATTCAATTGAATTAAAATCTTTCAATGAGTTTTTCCAAACGAAAATATTATTTTTCTTCAAGAAAAAAAGAAATCTCGATCCTCAAACACTGCAAGAGACTGGGAATCTCTCAACGATTCAAATATCTTCTTTTATCAAGTGTATCATCTAATCATGGTAGCCTGTTTTATCTCTATAATTCTATTAATTTTCTTTATCAATTTTCCTTATGAGTATCCTAAAATACGTATTAAGAAAATAATAATTTAAATAGAATTAAATAAATAAATTTAAAATTAAATTAAATAAATTTAACGATGATAATTGTAATTGACAAATATATTTTATATTGAATAATGATTAAATATATATAAGAAAAACTTATAATTAAATAAATATTGAATTTAATGCAAATCAATTGATTTTGTATATATGAGTTTTAATATATGAATTTCAACACTTATTCATTTATAAGCTCCCGAATATTTGAATTCATAAACTTTAATATAATAACAAAATTATTTACCAAAATGAGCTGATGAAACTTGAAAGGATATATTAGTTGGCCTATTTTGTCAACCAACCTATTTGCTAACCTAATTACATTTGAGAAGTGAATCAAAACGAGCACTTCCCTAAGGTCTCCAAATACCTGTAGTGGTCAGTGTAGCAAGAAGAAAGACCACTATAAAAAATCCAAACCTTACTCAAAACATAAGAAGTCTTATCAACCGAGTAAGGAGACTTACTATAGAAAACTCTCTTCTTCAACGAAGGATTCAAAACCTCCTAGGAAATCTTTGTCCAAATCCAAATCAAAGTCAAAACCTAGGATTGACTTCAAAGACATCACCTGCTACAAATGTGGCAAAAAGGGACATACTTCCAGATTCTGTAGGTTCAATTCTAGACTTCACGAATTAGGATTAGAACAAGATGTCATGGATAGAATCTCTGTCATTCTTGTAGAATCCTCTGGATCTGAGTCTAAGTCCTCCACCACTTCAGAAAATAGGAAGTCCCTTCAAATAGATGAGTTAGTGACCTCTTCCTCATCCTTTAGTTCAAACTCAGAATCTAATTCAGGTTCTGATCCTATTAAGGAATCCAAACAAGTTAATCATATTTATAAATTAATATGATTAACTAAATATATAAATTTAAATGTAAGTCCTAAGTAGCAACTGTAATATTTTGAAGGCTAAAAATAAAAATTTCAATTTCAATTAACAAAATGAATTACTCTTGGTTTTATTCATGTCATTCAAAA